>CAUYPK010019661.1:0-33198 GCA_963574355.1 Loris lydekkerianus
TGCAACTTCCCGAGCCTGACTAGAAGTAGATCCATCGAGCTACTTCCACGTAGCAATGACTCAGCAAGGCCCGGCCTGAAACTGCCTCTACCTAGATACAGCCAATGTGGTACCATGCCACTGGCCTGACCCTGTCACGCATCTCATCCCCCGCCTTCTTTCCCCGCCACTTCTCCACAATAAAAAAAATAAATAAATAAAATAAATAAATAAGAAACATAAGGGAAAGAAGATAGTGAAAGGAGTGAAGAAAACCTCTGCTCCACTGTTGGGACAAAGACAGCTAGTGTTTCTTCAAGGGTTGGCCCAGACTTCCAGCCCCCAGCTTCCTTGTCTGGTCTAAGGAAAAAGAAGGAAGACTTCCAGCTGCACAATTCCCACTGTCTGGTCAGAGCGGAATCTAGCTGCTCATCAGGTAAAATAACCTTCCCTGGGCTGGGCACCCGTGTAGTACAGTGGTTATGGCGCCAGCCACATGCACCTAGTGTGGCAGGTTCAAATCCAGCCAGGGGCCTGCTAAACAACAATGACAACTGCAGTCAAAAAGTAGCCAGGTGTTGTGGCAGGGGCCTGTAGCCCCAGCTACTTGGGAGGCTGAGGCAAGAGAATTGCTTAAGCCCAAGAGTTGGAGGTTGCTGTGAGCTGTGACATCATGGCACTCTACCAACCAAGGGTGACATAGTGAGACCCTGTCTCAAAAAAAACAAAAACAGACAAACAAAAAAACCTTCCCTGAGCCCTGTGCTTTAAAAGTTGCACAGTTGTATAACATCCCTGATTTAAAAAAAAAAAAAAGGTCGAAAAGGACAATTATTATGTGGGGATGTTTATTTCAATAAATCTTGGTGAAAACAGATCATTCTACTAAATCTGGATCTTAAAAACTTTGTGAGGTCCTTGCCGGGCGGCGGATTGGGCCCTGCAGGTGCGTTTCCGCCGCCTGGCTGAGACTGGTAATGTCAGAGCAAAGACAGTCACTTCGCCTCTGGTCGCTGGGCAAACCGCATCTCCAAAGGCGGTGAGTCTGGACGACCCAACAGGTTCTGGAAGAGGGGACGTCTGGCTGAGAGGGTCACAGAGCTGCACCAGTGAGTGCGCCGTCTCTGCGGGAGCCTGGTGGGGGGCAGGCGGCTGCACTGCCCGGCTGGGCTCCTCCGCTCCTCCTGTCCCTTGCGGCCTTCGCGGCTCCTCTTGATGTCCCAAGGACGATCTGCACCGCCCCACACTGTGACTTTTCCTGCGAGGTTCCCTTTCTGCTGAGAAAGATCAGACTGAGAGACCTCAGAGGCTTTTGCCTGTCACCCTGATGTCCACGCATGTCCGTGGGTCAGTGCTTCGGACCGGGCTGGGTGACTTTGTGCACGTTGGAATCGGGAGTGTTTGCGGGCTCCCCAGTTCTGCACGCGGGCGGGGGGCTGGGAGTCGCCTGCGTCCACCGTCTCCATGCCGAGGGGCTCTCGGAGCGGCCCTCGAGCCCCTCCGTTTTCACTGTTCGCCTTGTCCTATTTAAAATGTGTGTGTGTGTGGGGGGGGGGGGACCAGATCATAAGCTGGAAGTCACAAGCCTTCCCTGTAAAGACACCGCTTATTTCCCCGGTGCTGGGGAGCTGGGACGCGCGCGTTTCAGGAGCGATTGGGGATAACCGGCTGTATTTCCATAACATTAAAATCACTGTCTACAGACGCAAATAAAATGAATCTGTTCCCATTTCTCCCACAGGACTGGCCTGAGACAGATTCCTGTCTCGCTTTCGCTTTTACAGCCAGGCTGCTCTGTTTGATCGGCCCCTTACTTGCTTTCCTGGTAACGGGCGGGTTCTGCGCTCTAACTGCCGCGCGCAGAGGCGGGCGCAGGGCGCGGTGGCGCCGTGTCCTGTCCCCGGCATGCCTTGCAGCTGCAGGAAGCCACCCACCCATGCTTCAGAAACCGCAGGCTCCTGTGGGTTCCGTGTGCGCTTTAAAACATGCACAGGATTTAATGTCTTGTTAGTCGCCTTTTACATTACTCAACCAGAGCTGGGAAAGAGCTCCGTGGGCTGTGAACCCCGCAGTTCCACCTTCCAACCGCCCCTTCCCTCTTAGCCCAGCATTTTGGTGGAAACATGCGGGGCGCTGTGCCGGGGAAGAGTTCCCGCGTCGGGTGTGCAGAAAGGCGCCCCCTGTTCCTTGGTATGAAACACACGCTCCCGCCCCTCGGCCACCGGCTCTAGCAAAACAAGGATGTGCTTTCAGCTGCCACCTGTCTTGTCAGACCAGGATGCCTCTTAAGCAATGAGGAAGGAAAGGCCGCCCAGAGTGAGCCATAGAGTCCAGTAGGGTCTCCTCCACTCTCTGCCTTTGCATGGCCTCTCCTTCCGCCCAGACAATCCCCTCCCCCTCCCCTGCCTGCCCGATGCTGCCCTCTAAGACTCAGCCTGAAATGCTCACCGGATCCCCCTTCGGCCTGACCTCCACCACACACCCACCCTGGCTCCCAAGGTCCCTGCACTGCATGGCCACAGCCTGTGGTCTCGGCCCCTGGAGGACGAAGTGGTATCTGTCCTCCATCGAGGGTGCTCAGCAGAGTCTGGCCGCCGCAGGCACAGGGGCTGCTCCTCAGCTTGGAGTTGGGACGGCCCCCTTTAGCCTCAACCACTGAAGCAACATTGCAGACACGGACATGGCAGCCGCCACCTCTAGGCCTGCCTGCACCTCCGCTGACCACACCCAGCCCTCCTGACTGCGGACCTGTAGAGGCCACCTGCCTCGGGTAGCTGCAGTGCCAGAGCCCAAGGATGAGCCAGGGCAGTGACACCCCCACGCGGTGCCCTTGTGTTTCTGAAGCCTCTGCTCTCCGGGACTTCATCCTCTCAGTGCCCTGTTACCCTGCCCAGGACAGGCAGTAATGCACAGCTGAGGAAACTGAGGCTCAGAAAGGTTACTTGAGTTTTTCAAGATTACATGACTAGTAAGGTCAGAAATAAGAACCTAAAAATGTTGCTAAATTCAGGTCGCTGTGGGTTTTTTCCCCCCTAAGCGTGCCCACCAAGGCAGTCTCTCTGGCCTCACAATTACTGCTTTGTGGTTGCAGTCTTGAAGTCCTTTACAAATTTATCTCAAATTTGTGTTTTGTACTGAAGTATGATGGCATTGGGGACTCAGAGGCCGGGCTCAGGGCTCCCTTCCAGCTGCCTGCCCCTCCTCCCATGGTGGGTTCTCAGCCACCTGCCCCCACACCCTACACAGCACCAGGGATATAGGCCTGGGCATGGGGATGATTTGGCCTACAAGGTCACAGGTCAGGACCCCATGTGCCTGTAATTTCCCTATGGGTATTCTTGTGGCCAAGGAAAGTAACATTAACTAGCAAATAAAAAACACCATGACTGCTTATGAGAGAGACCAAGAGAGAAGGAAAAATATTTTTCCTGCTTTGAACAAGGGGGCCCTTGCTTTCAGCTTGTACTGGGCGCTGAAAATTATGTACCTGGCTCTGCCTGACAGCTAACTCTGCAACCCCTGGACCCAGCAAGATGTTGCATAGGGAATTAGCTCTTAGCATCCTGGCAAGGTCTGGTGTTTGAGATTATGGTTCTTTCTAAGGAGTAGGATGAAGGGAGACACAGTAGCAATATGCAACCTTTATGAGCTACTTGAAAAACTGACCTGCCTGCCACCTCTCTCTCAAAACCTGTACTATCCTGAGCCAAGAGTGTTACTGGCCAGAAGAGTTCAGGCCACATCCTACTCAAAGGGAGGATAAAAAAAATCTTCAAACATCGAAGAGTTACATTCTCAACCTTGTGTCTAAAATAAGGCCGCAGTTTTGCATCTGCAATTATTTATGCCTGGAAATAAGGAACTGAAATTCCCACCTACTGGAAAGACAGTTAGGGGACGGCTCCATGGGGCAAGTGTGGCTCAGAGCTGTGCAACATGCATTGCACGTGCAGGGAGACTCAGGAGCCATGAACAGGCAGCTGCCACCAGCACTACTGCTGGGCGTGAGATAGGGAGCAGCGCCATTCCTCATCTGAAATGCAGGAAAGAGCAGCAGCACACGCTCCACAGAGCATAGGCACATTCTGAAGGAGACAAGGTCCAGGCAGGACTTGTCTATGTGAAGTGTGTACCTGTGCAGCAACAGTCCGTGGTGCCCAGCATCCCATCCCAGGGTTCTTACTGCCTAGTAGGATGGAACCCTCACCTTAGGCATCCTTGCTGTGCATCCTGGAGCTTTGCTGCGTTCTGCATAGCTCTGTGTGACTCCTTTCTGCCCTGTACTCCTGGGCTCCTATACTGGGCATACCTCAAGTTCTGCTCAGCCACCATCTCTGTTGGAATTCTTTTAGAAATCTCCAAGCTGAGATGTGAATGGTATTGATTCTACCACCAACTGTAGGAGTAGCCCCAGGGCTGACCTCCATGCTGGTACCACACCACCCTGACCTCAGTCACCAGTATGGAACAGGGATGGGATTCAATCAGAGCCAAGAGTGTTTTCTAGGGCCCTTGTCTTTTGCAAGAAGTTCAAGGGCAAACATTCTCCTCGTGGTATGGCCCGAGAATACCAGGTCTGGATGTGATGTCTGAGATCATGTCCATCTTGTGGAATCTAAGGTTGAGGCTGACGCTGTAGAAGGTAGACCATGGAGATGGACAGAAAGTGAGACATTCATTTACTGTCCATCTGCTGAATCCAGCTCCTGCATCTTTTGTTGAATTTTTTAATTTGAGTGATACATTTCCTATGTTGCTTAGGAATAAATAGCTTTCAGTTGACATTTTATTTTTAAAAATGTACATGCTTAACTGGTATTACATTATATCTTGACATTCATTGTCATAAAGTAAGGAGTTTAACTATTAATGTTGCCTCTCTCTCTTTTTTTTTTTTAAAGACAGAGTCTCATTCTGTAGCCCTGGGTAGAGTGCCATGGTGTCATAGCTCACAGCAACCTCAAACTCTTGGGCTCAAGTAATCTTCCTATCTCAGCCTCCTAAGTAGCTGGGACTATAGGCACCCACCACAACACCCAGCTATTTTTTTTAGAGATGGTGTCTTGCTCTTGCTCAGGCTGGTCTCAAACTCCTGAGCTCAAGCAATTCACCCACCTCAGCCTCTCAGATGCTGGGATCATAGGCGTGAGCCATCACACCTGACCCAACGTTGTCTCTTCTTAACATCTCCAAGGCCTTCCCATGATAACTCTATGGACTGGATGGGCCCCGCCTGGAGTGTGGCTGTGCACCTGGATGAGGTGAGTCTGGTGCTTGCATCTTGTCCATTCTATGGAAAGACAGTCAATATAAACAGTGAGGCAGAGTGGGAGATGAGAGTGTGGTGGGCGGGATTCTAAGGTGGCTCCCAGTGACCCTCACACTATTATAATTGCCTTCCCTTAGGTGTGGGCAGATCTGTTAAATATGATGAGATATCCACTCCTGTGTTTCTATTACATTCTATGGCAAATGGGGTTTTGCAGATGCAATTAAGGTTAGCAATGAATTGATTTTGAGTTAATCCAAAGAGAAATATTTTCTTGCTGAGCCCTTGAAATCTGGCACTAGAGATCAGAGATAGGAATTGAGAGACTCAAAGCAGGAGAGTAATTAGACGTGAGGGAGATTCTTCATCATTGACTTTGGACATGGAGGGGGCCACTTGGCAAGGAGTCTGGGCAGACAGCATCAGCTGATAGGGGCTTCTGCAAGAAATAAGAACCTCAGTCTTATAACCAGAAAGAACTGAATTCCACAAATAACCTGAATAAGCTTGGAATGAGATTATTTTCCAGAGCTTCTGGATAAGAACTTAGCCCAGCCAACACCTGGATTTCAGCCTCAGAAGACCCAGTCATGCTGTGACCAGCCTTATGACCCACAGGACTATGAGATAATAAATGAGAATTATTTTAAGCCACTAGTTTGAAGATAATTTGTTATGCAGCAATAGAAAAGTAATAAAAGAGACAGACCCAATAGACCTTGTTTAAAAGTCTCATCCAGACTACTACAAGGTTATGCTGCAAAAAATAGGGGTACCTGGACCAGGAATATTCATATTTTTAGAGATCTTGCCAAGAATGTTTACTTGTTTTCCAAAAGGTTTGTGTCACTCTACCACCAAAATACTATGAATATGACATCATCATAATTCCACTGTTATCATTACATCATTACTTTGTATTATTTCATAAAAAAAAAAGAGTTGGTGTTTGTATCTCTGATATTTTTTCAGTTTTCAAATTGGATATGTATAACCAACTTGTATAGACTGTCCATTCATTAATTTTGCGAAACTTTCCAGTGGGTTGCTAATTTTTTCTTACCAATTTTCATGAAAATATATATTAAATTTCTGTTATATTTACTGAAACCATTTTCCTAGTTTGTTTTCCTTTGACTTTGATTTCTATAGTATATATTATACTTGTCTTGTAGAGGTTTCCTATATCTGTGGTTTCCTTCAAGATATTTTATATTGGTTTAGAATTTTAGAATCATAAAAACATCTGACATAAATTTTATTTTTGTATTACTTTCCGTGATTTATCCATATCATTAGTTTTATTTTTTCTTTCTTTTCTTTTTTTTTTTAGAGACAGAGTCTCACTTTGTCACCCTTGGTAGAGTGTCGTGGCATCTCAGCTCACAGCAATCTCCAGTTCTTGGGCTTAGGCAATTGTCTTGCTTCAGCCTCCCAAGTAGCTGGGACTACAGTTGCCTGCCACAACGCCCGGCTATTTTTTCATTGTTTTTGCAGTTTGGCCTGAGCCGGGTTCAAACCCGCCACCCTGGGTGTATGGGGCCAGCACGCTACCACTGAGCCACAGGTGCTGCCGTATATCATTAGTTCTTCAAAGATTCACATCTTAGATTTATGTATCAACTTTGTTTTGGTGTATTTTCTTTTGTCACATTTTTTAGGGGGTCTCATGTGCCAGTTATAGAATATTCAAACACATGAGCAACACTCAGTGGTTTTATTAAAAAGACATTCCAACTGGCAGATTTGCAGGCTGATCTGGACAATGTCAAGGATGGATGAAGCCGAGGAGGGATAGTACTCTCTCTTTCTCTCTCTTTCTGTCTGTATCTCTCTCAACTCCAGCATCTCAGGTATGATTTTTCCCAGTGGCAACATTTCTTCCGGCTAAAAAGATCATGCAGCTCAGTCTAAAGCCCTACAGCTCTGTCACTCAAGGCCGTGATTGTTCCCAACCTCAGCAGCGTTTGGTGATGTCCAGGGAAGGGCCCAGCAGGCCCAGCTTGGGTCACCTGCTGGCCCAACATATGGAATTAAATAACAGTCAGTGAGTATGTCCTCTACAAGAGATGTCTTCACTCCCCTGCAGTGAGGATGCTTTAAAACTGCCTGTTAATTCTGAACCCTTCAGTATCAAAAAGCAGCAGTGTCTCCCAGCAGTCAGAACCAGGATACAGACTGACCGCCGTATCAGGCAGAGGTCACATCACTGAGTAGTGCCCCGGAGGCTTCCTGGTGACCCCCTTGCCTCACCCTGCATTTTTCTAGGAATAACCAGGGTCACCTGTTGCTGCTGGAGAGCTGGGGCCTCCCAGAGTGCTGCAGGACTCAGGCTTCTGAAGATCCCACCTCTCACCTCCTCAGATCTGCCACTTATTCAAGGGAAGGGATTTGGGCCTCTAAATCTGGACTCCTTGGTTTTATTTGACCAAATTCAAAAGCTTTTGGATCAAGATTTTTTAAATTATCTTCACAAGAATAGGGAGACCAGGAAAGGATCATTCTTTATAGGACTTAGGCTGAGTACCACCATCTGCTCATGCTATTTACTACAGGTTAATTTAACAAATCCCTAGGCTCTGTTCAGCATGGACGCCACCTTGCAAGACCAAATGAAACTCTTAAGACACTTTTCTGGGGCTGGAGGAGGGAGGCGTCAAGCTTTTCTCTGCTCTCTTGAATACTTCTGTTTCTCCAGTTCATGTTGGTGCGTTTTCTTTGAGTCATCTGGGGCTTTGATTTTAGTCAGCACTATTAATAATTTACTCTTTGACTTAATGGGGCTGCTGAGGGGCTAAGACAGGTCTGGTTGAAGCAGTGTGAGCTCCCTGGTGTGGACAGCGATGAACATCTTGTGTGTTGCCAAGTGCATTACAGAGTAATAAATGTATAACGAGCTGGGCCGTCTGCTGCGCTAAAAATGAACTCTGAGTTAAGTAAGAGAAGCATTTCCATTGTGCTGCCTCTGCTATTAAGGAGCCCTATCTGTGAACCATCGTGAGCTATGCAATTGCTCAGAATCTACCCCTCAGAATTGCGTGTGGCAATTACACATCACCAGCCTCCCTGCCTGTAAACCCTGGATTATTTCAGAAGCGGTGAACTTCTAAATAAATTATTTTAATCAGAAGAGATCCTTAGTCATGTTCCAAATCATGCACCATGTAACAGGTCTTTATTCAAAATCTTTCTGTTTTATTCACTTAGTCAGACGTGGTCCAAACTGTTCCAGTGTCGTTCATGGGTGTGAAATGGTTAAACCGTAAAACCTCAAAGGTCTGCAGCTGTGGGGCAGAAGGGACGGAGTCTTCCCCAACTGGACTTAGTCAATTCGGGAGAGGGAACCACATTCACAGTGGGGGAGAATGCAGTTGTCTAGAGAACCCTGTTTCCCGCACACTAAGTCCAGAGGAGTCTATGTATCTTTAGACAGAAGGGAGAAATCTCATGCCCAGGTAACAAAATGCTCCCAGAATATACTAGAAACACTAAGAAGGAGAAAAGACTCTCCACCCTTACATTCAGCTATTTAAAACAGAAGTGGGTAACTGTCCTAAAAATGTGAATATTGATTAGTTGCATAAAGAAAGGCTGAGAAACCTTTCCAGTTGGGGTAAAAACCCACAGGCCAGGAAGACCCCTTGTCAGGAACAAGGTAAGCTCAAAAGTAGGGCTCTTCCGGCTCAGCTCCCATAGCACAGTGGTTACAGGGCCAGCCACGTACACAGAGGCTGGCGGGTTTGAACCCAGCCCAGGCCAGCTAGTAACTAAATAACAATGACAACTGCAACAAAAAATAGCCAGGTGTTGTCACGGGCACCTGTAGTCCCAGCTACTCGGGAGGTTGAGGCAAGAAAATCGCTTAAGCCCAAGAGTTTGAGGTTGCTGTGAGCTGTGACACCATGGCACTCTACCCAGGGCTACAGAGTGAGACTCTGTCTTAAAAAAAAAAAAAAAGAAAGAAAGAAAGAAAAAAAGAAAAGAAAGAAAAAAAAAAAATAGCAGGGCTCTTCTGAAGGGACTCAAGACCAAGGAAGAACGGAGAATTCAAGACCCAGACTAAAAAAATAGGACCAAAGAGATTCCCTCAGTTGCACACAGCTGAGAGTTTCAGTTGTCCAACGGAGGGGGAGTGAAGGCAAATTTCACACTCAGCCATTAGCTGGTGGCTGTCATACATGGAGAGAACTCACGTCCTGGCACTTTGCTGCAATCCAGACCTGCCGGACCAGCAGCAGAAACTCAGTCTGCCTGGAGGGCCACTGTGTACTCACAGAACGGCTGACTTTTATATGCTTACTTTTGGATCAAGCTTTTTCTCTGTTTAACAAGACCAGGAAAGCACATCTCTTTACAGGCCTCTGAATATCACTGTCCGTTCTAGTTACTGTCTAGAAATATTAGAGAATTTTCAAATTTTAGACTAGGTGAAGCAGAAGAAGCCTGCGGTTACATTTCTGCTGTTGCGGCATACTCAGTGATCTCACTGTCTTCCCTGCAGCTCTGCGCCCCTCAGGTCAGAACGGAAGGGACTTACAGCCAGCCCTCTGTACTCAGGGCTAAGGGGATCAGTTAGAGTAGGATGGATTGTCTGTAAGGGGGTGTGAAGCTGCACACTCAGGAGGAGGTAGGCAGGAAGATTGGCTAGTCGCTCTCCAGCTGTCCCCTCAGCAGCAAGGCAAAAGGACCCTCTGGCCACAGACCCTGCCAAACTTAGGAAATGGCTGCCCTTCCCTGGGTGTTGGGCCGTGGTAAAGCGCCCAACTAAGGAGCCCACCTGACAGGCTCAGAGTCTCAAGGACAAGGATTAGCCACTGTTTGGGAATAAGGACCCAACGTTTGCTTACTCATCCAAGAAATGTTTATTGAGTACCTATTGCCCAGGGACACACAGCAAGCAGGAGGACCCCAAGCTCCCAGCCCAGGTAGAGAAGCAGCAAGTGTCAGGTACAAAAGCAGGACAGGGGAGTGAGTGTCTGCTTCAGTAAGAACCCGTCCCTGCTACCAGAGGCAACTGTAGGATCTTCCATACGGTGAGGGGACAAGGAGACAGCATGTAATGGAAAAAGAAAAATAAGTTCATACCAGACGTGGGGTTTCAACTTCATAAACAATCGGCTGTTCCGAGCCTCAGTTTTATCCATCTGCAAAATGGGGATAATAATATCTGCCTCGTATGGGGTGTTGTGAGAATTCAATGATGCATAAATAACTGTTCACACAGTGCCTGGCACATAGTTGGTGGGCAGAAAACACTAATCACTTCTGTCGCCTGGGCCACCCCTACATGGATGGAGATTTACTGTGGGGCAGGATCAGGCAACCTCCCTGTCCCCAGCACCCAGTTTATCTGCGGCACCTGAGAAGATGCTGCTGACAGGTCCTGATGAAGACAGAGTGAGACCATTCAGACCACGGTGACGTGTATAAAAAGCTGTTTTAGTAGTCAATAGTGAGGCTTATCTTGGTGAAATGATTGGGAGAGGATAGGAAAGGAAAGAGGAAGAAAAGGTGAGGCAAGAGGTGAGACGTTTTTCTAATCTGATTTTACAATGGCTCAATTACTCCCTTTTACACGTCATTTATTCTGTGCCTCTAAATTTATAAAGCTCATGAATGGGCCCACATCCCCTGGAATATTGCCTACGAGTCTCTGCGACTGAAACCCCACACCTCTGGCAGAGGTCCCTGCTCCTCTTAGTGGCTGGGCTGATTGATCACATTAATTGGCACAGGCTATTTATTTCTTCCCTAGTAAATACTTCTTAATTCAATTAATCTTCTTCCTAGAGCATATGCTAAATTTAGAGGTGGTGTTTCAACTGCGGAGTTACCATGATGTGGGAAGATTTCCATAATAGCAAATTCATTCTTTCCAGAACATTAGCCCAGAATTTTTAATAATCTTGCAGGAACCATCAGATTTGCACGCTACTACAATGGCTAAGTCTCTGGCCCAATTTATCCTCTTACTCACTCTAATTAATTCATGTGCTTGAAATGTATCAGTTTTAAATTGGGAATTTAGAGGTCTTCTTGATAGAAAGCAGTAAAGTAGTACACTGTCTAATTTCAGGCATGTCTAATGGAAATCTTATTCCTAAACTGTTATTAAATTACTTGGATATTGTGCTCTTGGTTTCTGTGACCCATTACCTACTACAACATCTTTATTTAAATGGTATCTCAGTCCATCCTCTCAATAACATATTTTAAAAAAAACAGAGTTATCTCTAAAAAGCTCACTGGCAGTTCTAAATTGAATAAACCCTTTTATTAGATGGTCAACAAATCAAATAGTCAACAAATGTGCCTGAAGCATCCTAGGGGAGGAAGAGGATATTCTGGGCTTCCTGACAAAAACTGATTGAAAAAGAACGCTCCATCACCTCTTCCTTTTCCCCCTCTTCCCTTTGAAGACTCAATCTCTGCTTCCTGCTACTTCTAATTATGCTAAATTGTAATTGTACTAAATCGTACTAAAAATGCAATTCCTGAAGTATGCGGGGAAAAAGAAGAACTACTAAATTTGCTCAATTCGATGGGAGAGAAATTTGTGTCTGGGCAACGAATGGGTATGAACAGAGGTTTTAGCAAAATTGAAGGATCTGCTGCTGTGGGGTAAAGTGCAGATAGAACATCTGTGGTGTCTTGGAATAGGCAAGTATTCCAGAACTCACAGAGGCACTCACTCCTCTTCTAGCTATCTCCTTTTCTGCCTTCTGGTTTCCTCCTCTCCAGATAAAAACAAATCCCTCTCCTTTTCTAGTGTATTATAGTTTAACCACCTGCTTTCTGGGCTAATCTTTGAACACACCCATGCATTCTACATCAAATTAGAAAGCATGGCATTTGCTTGTTTCATTTAATAATGACACTTCCTTTCTTTATAAACAAAAAAAAAAAATTTTTTTTTTGTTACTTGAGAATAGCCAAAATTGAGAAACAAAACCCTTAAATTTGCACAATTAAGGGAATGATTAAGTCAAAAATGATGTATCCATGCTGTGGAATATTAGGCATTTTTTACAACAGCGATCTAGAACTGTGTTTGAAGTCAAAAAATTGCCCATGACTTTATTATTTTTCCTTAATTACATGCTGATGCTGAGTAGATACAATGTAACATATACATAAAATACAGCGACTCATCACCCAACAGCCATGAACTCACTTAGCACTTGAAGGAAACCAGGAATTACCATCACTTTGAGGCCTTTCTTTCCTCATCTCATCTCCTTCTGCTCCTAATCACAGTAAATCATGTCCTGGGTGTTAAGTTTCTTTCTGTATTTTCCCTAGAAAATTATTTCCAACCTCCATTAGATAATATACTATTTGGCTTTTATCTTTGGACTTCACAAATAGGGAGAGTGTAACTTTTGTAATTTGTGTTATTTGCTATTCCCCACAAGAATAATTCATAACCTTCACCTACATTGATGTGTAGCACACAGCTACCATTCTCCACCTGCTGTGTGGCCTCCCATTGCAAGCACACCTCACAATTTTTTTAAATATTCACCTCCCAGTGGACTTTCTGGTTTCTTAAAGCTTTTGTTATTACAACGAGTGAGTGCTCCCATAAATATTCTTGAATATTTAAATTTTTTGCCAATCTGGTGATTCCCTTATATGGCTTTAATTTGCATTCCCTAATTACTAATGAGACTGAACATCTTTTCAGATGCTTATAAGCCATTCGTGTTTCCCTTTGTAAGTGCCTATTCAAGCCTTTTGTCCATTTTGCTACTGTTTTATTATCAATTTTAAAAATCTGCCTTGGGCGGTAGATATTTTCTTAAACAGAAGTTTGGTAGTACACAGCTCATCTTACATAAATTTATTTTAGAGGACTAGATTAAGAAAAGGGTTGATTTTTTTTTTTTTTCTTTATGTAGTTAACAAATTCATCCTCAGTTATGATTTACTGGAAAATCTGCCATCTCCACTTACTTGCAACTCTGTCTGGCTCCATTATAAATTAAGTCTTCACATACATAGGAGTCTGCTTCTGGGCTTGCTCTTCCCTTCTACAGGTCAGTTTCACTAACCCTAAGCCAACACCGGCCATCTTTAGCACTATGTTATTTGTAGTATTTCTTGTCAACTGATACAGCAGGTAGCCCCACATTTTTGCTCAGGATTTTCTTAGCTATTCTTAACTCTCAGAGCTCTTCCACATAAATATTAAAATCATTCTGCAAAACTCTTCAAAAAGAGGGAGATTGAGATGGAATTGAATTCATTCCCAAATCAAATTGAAAAATTGGCATTTTTAAAATAGCAAATTATTCAATCTATGGACATGGTATATCTCTCTATTTATGCGTGTGATGGTAGATTTATCTATTTTCTCATCTAAGACTTAAATGTCCTACCCACCGCATACTAAAGTCTATTTCTTAGTTTAAATGTTTGGAATTACTATATTTTTCTGATAAGTATGCAATGACCCTCTTATTCTTTAATGAACCCCTTTACCTACAGTCTGTTTTGCTTGATAGGAAAACAACTGCACCTATTTTTTTTTTTTAATTCGTCTGTTAGGTTTGTATTTGTCACTTTGGTCTCTGTTTGGCTGCTGTGTTTTTTCCCACAGTTTTGCTTTTAATTCTTCCAAAAACTCATATATTATATTATAAAAGGTACATAGCTTGGTTTATGTTTCAAATTCATACTAAAAATCTATTTCAGTCTCAACTAAAGAAGTTAGTCTATTGAAATTTATTTCAAGTAATGATATAGTCCAGTTTATTTCTTTCACATTATTTTATGGAAGATATTTGACCTGTTTCTTTTTTTTTTATTTTTTTAATTCTTATCTCCTTTTGGATTCAATGTTTTTCCTTCACTACTAGTGTGGAAGTTATCTACCTTATTCTTTTTTTTTTTTTTTTTTCCAATGGTCACTATGGAAGTTTTACCACATAGACTTAATGCATAAAGTTAATAAATATTTCCCCCTCAATCTGACTATGCCTGGACATGAGAACATCTCCACTCCAGACATCCTTCTCCTACTACTAACTGACACGTGATCGCCATATTCACAACCCCACATAGACTGTGGCCAGAGCCTTAGAATTCATGTGGATACTATTTTTTCTGAAGCCAAAATTCATTTTCTGTATTAGTGCAGCCCTGCCTCTGTTCTCCCAAGACCTGTCACCAGCTAATTTAGTTGCGACCAGAAAGAGTGTGTCTATAATGTTTGGTGAAAGCAGAGAAAATTAGAGGAGAACAATGCTGAGGTAGCTGCACCCTTCTCAGGTTGACCGTGGCCAGGGAATATTTCCCTTGGACGTCTCTGCCTCTGACTGAATCCAATCCACATGGGTTCAGAGCCCGCAATTAAGAGTTGTGTCTATTACATAAACTATTAGGTTAACAGCCTCTTCTGGTTGTAAGAATATTCTAAAGTCCTTTTCAGAGAGGGGAACTCTGAGGCTCTAAGAGAGGAAGTCGCTGAGGTCACCCAGGAGTCAGTCAGTTGGCAGAACCAGAAATAGACCCCAGAGCTTACTCTCAGTTCAGACAGGGCAGCATGTTCTGCTTTGATGCTGAGAGAAAGAGAGAGAGAAAAGGAGCAGAGAGCCATTCAACGGACTGTACGTGTGGAGTAGATGTTAGAGCATTATTTCCCTAAGAACAGTACTTCCTTCTCCACTTCCACTCAAACCTGTTGAAACTCCTCCGCTACCCCGTTTGAGGGCTTGGAATATTTCAGCCGTAAGAAAGGCAGATTAGCAAGAGCTGCAGCTGCCCTTCCCACAGCTGTAGCCCAGGTCTTGTGATTTCCGCCAGGCTCAAGATCGGCCTCTTGGTTTCTCCTTGCCCTGAGTGCTGAGTGTGGGAAAGTTCAGCACTGTGGGAGTCTGGCAGGGCAGGCCCCCACCCCAGCCCCAGGACAGCAGCAGGCATAACACATCTCCTGAGGACAGGGCTGACGCGGGTCAGAGTACGAAGGTCTGATTCCTTGGAGCTTGCCTGTCACACAGCTCTGAAGTCCCCAAGGTTACAGAGCCTCAGGAACAGAGAAAGTGTGGAGTGCGCTCACCCCAGAGCCCTCAAGAGAAGAGATTTATCCATCCTTGCTTTTTTCTGCTTATAAAACTTTTCTTCCCGGGTGGGGACTGGTTGAGGCTCTACAAGTGTCCCCTCAGGGAGACCACAGCCCACTCAGTGTGCTAGGAGAGAAATGAGTAGAAGCCACATGTGGTCTTTCCCATAGCTTCTCTTTCCCAGAAATTAGAGATTACAGAGAAAACACAAATGGAATCTAACTCTGGTAAGATTTGCAGAACCTCAAGGTTTCGCTGGGTCAGGAACAGGGTAAAAATAGTCTCTCAGGATGAATCCTGGCCAGGAAAAGAGAGAGCAGTGAAGACAGGGAAATGCATTTCAAAATTTCACTTTTTCTAGCTTCCTATTCGGTTTCTCTCTTTTTCTCTGAATCATTTATTTCTCCCACTGCCTTCAAGGCCCGATGATGAGCTGGCCCTGGGGCACCAGCATCCAGGGGATGGTGGGGGAGGGACTTTTCAAAGATCCAGCAATAAAAGGTATGGTAAAAATAGATCCCCGAAGTGGGCACTGTGCCTACAAAGCCGGCCAGACAAAGTCCTGGGATGCAGGAACCCAGCCACTCAGCCCAAAATAGGGTCATGGAGCCCAGAGAGTAGACTCCGGGGGCCCCAGAGAAGAGGAACAACGAAAGGTCACCTCGGCTTCAGAATCCTTCCAGCCATCCCAGACAAGCAAATGACAGTCTTAGTTCTGAAAATCTTCATGACAGGGGCATTCCTGCTTCCTCTGAAAGCTGGTTAGCTATTTCAAACACTTAGGTTGACTTTCCTGGGGACCAGCCTGCTCTGTTTTCATAGAGTTCCTCATTCTTTCCAGATGGTCCTATTATACACTCAGGTCACAAAGCCAAATAGACAGATTTAAAGTCACCACTCATCTGCCATTATGGTAACAATAATCTTTTTTAAAGGACTACCTAAAGAAATTCAGCCACCAAGTTCACCAAGCCGCCAAGGTAGGTTGCAAGCAAAGGAGACCCACTCAAGCTGCCTTAAATTAAAAGGCAGGGTTTGTTTTGTTTTACTTTGTTTCTTTCCAAAACAAGAGGGGTTCTGTGGTCCCCCAGGGAGGGAAGTTACTCAAGGCCTTGTCGGAAGTTAGAACCAGAAAAAAGAAAGCCCCAGTTATCTCAGCCAAACACCTTGACACCTCTCCCGTCTCCATCAGACCGTAGTCGTGTCCCACTTCTCTCTCATTCCTATAACTCTGCAAAAATTCTGTCCCTGTTGTGCCTTGTATATGACCAAGTATGATGGCCCTAGCCTCTGTTTCACAAGCTTTCTAGAGAACCAATCGACGTGTTAGATGCCAATTCCAAATTCTTGAAAGTGAAAATCCAATCCATTTGAAGCTAGGGGACTTCTCCTGGTCCAATAAACTATGCCCAGAAGGGTCCATGATTGAAATAAAGATACATGCCATCTTCTAACGGGACTTATGTGAACTCTCAAAATTTGCTATAGAGACTAGCTAGGAACTTTCACAGACTTAAAGTAACCTCTAAGCTTTGTCCACCCTACTAGGTATGAGAAAGCGGCAGCTCGAAAGCCTTGCCAGAGAGATTATTTGAGCACTTATTTTCTGGTATCCTCTACTTTTGCTAAGATTACATCTCAGAGGGCAAGAAATTACTAAGTGAGCCAGAGCTCACACTTAAAGTTTCATCAACTTTAGCCCAGTGGTTGTTAACTTTGTTGGGGGTTGGGGAGCAGGAGCCAGTTGCCTGGGTACATCACATCTCTGGATGTGGTCAGAGGTAGTCCGTATTCTTTTAGCCTAGCTGATCATTGTGTTAATAGATCAGTATTTTTCAACCTTTTTAAACTTTTTTTTTTTTTTTTTGCAGTTTTTGTCTGGGGCTGGGTTTGAACCGCCACCTCTGGCATATGGGGCTGGCGCCCTACTCAGTTGAGCCACAGGCACTGCCCTATTTTTCAACCTTTTTAATCTCACGGCACACGTGAACCTATGGTTAAACCTCAAGGGCACACTTATGTTGATCAAAAAAGAAAAAGTTAAAAGAAAAAAGAATATACTTAACTATGCTTTGAACTTTTTTCAAAACTAATATATTAATGATCTTTAAAACTTTGGGGGCACAGCTAAGATCCTCTCACAGCACACTGGTTTAAAATCAGTGCAATAGATCATGGATCAGATCACTGACGGATAAGTTAGTAACAGCGTGGTCTCCTGCACAGGTTTGCCCTACTACTAAACTCACACCCACCGCCTGCCACTCAGCACAGGGATGTGTGTGCAGCTCAATGCCGGCAGCCAACCTCAATCTGGCACTTCATTGGAAGGAAATCTCAAAGCCCAAGCCTCTGTGTCATCTTCAGGGTTTTGAACACAGTCACTTCTAGTCTACAGTGTGTCATTGTATCTTAGCATCTCACAAGCTTGGGACCAGGCCCAGCACCTGGCATGGGATGATGAACAGTTGGCAGTAGACAGATGAATGAAGGATGGGTGGAAGGAAATGTTTAGGATTGAAAGTTGGAAAGAATGGAAGGAAGGGACTGGCAGGGAAGGAAGGAAAGAAAGAGGTGAGACAGGAGGGGAGGAGAGTGCAAGAACAAGCCAGGCGCTCTCCACGCCCCTGTGGTGTGCATCTCGTGTGCAGTGCGGCGCCACACACGTGCACAGCCTCCTGGAAAAAGCAGAGCGTCAACGCGCAGCAGCCACGAGGCTTGACCCGAGGAGCTAAGAGCTTGACTCCAGGCCGAAAGTCCCAGTGTCCTGGCAGTTTGGGGAGTGCTCCCTGGCCTCCCTCTCCCTCCCCTCAGGCGGCAGCCCCTGCCGGCATCCTCCCCACGTCAGACAGGGATGACACTGCCCGGGTCATTCCTCTCCTTGATGGGTTACACAGAAGTGGCATAAGTTTCGTCAACTTTAGCCCATTGGTTGTTAACTTTGTTGGGGGTTGGGGAGCAGGAGCCAGTTGCCTGGGTACATCACATCACAGCAGGTAACCACTGTGGCAACTGAAGGGGAATCCAAGGGGACCTGATGAAACTACGGATCCTCTCCTTGGGAAAATGCACCCCCAGTACCCTTCAAATAGCCAGACTCAGGATGGAGGCATCCAGTGCCTGAGGGTGGCAGGTCATCCTTCCGTCCATGTTTCCAAACCTCAAACACTGTTGAAGGCGGTTTCAGGAGCTCATGGCTCTGAGACTTGTTTTCAGGGGGCTACTGGACTCTATCATTTGGCTCTGCTTTTTTTTTTCAATTTTAAACTTCTCATGCATATCTAATTGGGGAATTACCCTACATGGAGAATTAATTATCAGGTGCCAATAACCAGATAGGGAGAAGACGTTTCTCTGGTCAGAATCAACCTCAACGTGTGCAGGTGGAACCTTGCCGGCCTTCTGGGTAACTGGAATATACTCACTGGCCTCCAAGAGGAAAGACCAGGAACCAAGTTAGGATGTGGCTATATTTAGAACTTTGTAAGGAAGAGAGGATGTTGAGGACTCACCTGTGATGTTGTTCAGTGGGGAGGGAGGTGTACAGTGGTTTGTCTGCACGTTTGACAGTCTTTCCATTAGTATTTAGCCATGTTTTTCAGATGCTGTTCACTATCTGGTTTGTTGTTGTTGAGACCCTGGCTACTGTTTGAGCTAGTCTAGTTGTGTGTATTTAGCAAAGGCAGCTCTTACTTTTCATTAGCCTCAGAGAGACCAAAGGAGAGAGGAGAGCGTGCAAGGCAAGCTCACCAAGCTCCTATTTGCAGATACCCCAGGAGACTCTTCCAGTTGGGGTTTCCCTTTAACCTTTTAAGGAGTGTTTCTCAAAGGCAGGGGGCCAAGCAGCTGCAGCACCTGGGAGCTGATAAGTCATGCAAAGTGTTAGGCCTCCCCAAAGACCCACTGCAGCAGAAATGCTGGTGGAGGGACCAGCCATCTGTGCTTCCATAGCCCTCCAGAGGATGAAGAGACCCCCCAAAATCAGAGGACCACCCGCCAGGAGATAGCAGTCCTAGAGGGGCAGTCCTGGTAGGTATAATTTTCTAGCTTTGGGGTTTAGAATCCCAGGGTTGGAGGATGGAGGAGTCAAATGCATCAGGGCAGCTGGTCATCTCTTCCGTCCATGTGTTTTCAACCTTGCACACAAAGCAGGTTCTCTCCCCACTCTGGTTTCACCCAACAGACATGGGCTTCAGTATGAAGAAGAGAACAGGAAGAAAGGGAAGGGAGAAGAAAGGGAAAAAAAGAAGCAGTAGTAATTGTCCCAAGGTCACATGGACATAAGACATGGGGGTAAGTCAGGAAACTTCCTAACAATTTGTGGTCTGGCTGTGATTCTGGGCTATTCTCTCTTCATGCAACCACATGTCTGCCCTGACACATGAGTTCAGGATGGCCTTCAGGACTATGAAGAGCTTCTTAATACTTTTGTTAGTTTTCCCTTCTTTCCTATAGTTTTACAAAGTTTTATTTGAGGCTGGAGTTGGGGACAACACTGACATTTTGTCATCAAACCTTGGAATTCGACTCCGTAAGCCTTATGACCTAATTTTTTAGAATAATCTACCTTTGCCTGGCCTTCTGGGAAAGGCTGCCACATATTTATTTTTGTTTCTTTTTTAAATGGACTTTATTTTTTAGAGCAGTTTTAGGTTCACAGCCAACTTGAGTGGAAGGCACACATTTGCTGCAACCCGTGCTAACATGTCACTGTCACCTGAAGTCCACAATCTACTTGAGGGTGCCCTCCTGATGTTGTATGTTCTATGGGTGTGGACAAACATACAGTGACACGCCTCCACCATTACAGAATCATACTCACGGTCTCACTGCTCTAAAGGTCTCTGTGCTCCTAATTTATCCCTCCTTCCCACACCTCACAAGCCCACTGGCAACCACTGGCCTTTTTATTGTCTCCATAGTTTTTACGTTTCCAGAATATCATATAGTTGGAATCATGCAATGTGTAACCATCTCAGTTTGGCTTATTTCATTTCCTTACATGCATTTAAATGTCTTCCATGTTTTTTGATGGCTTGATGGCCCCTTTCATTTTAGCACTGAATAATGTTCTATTGTCTGAATACACCCTGGTTTATCCATTCACCTACTAAAGCACATAGGACTTCTCCCAAGCTTTAGAAATTATAAATGAAGCTAAGTTCTCAACTCATTTGAGTAAATATCAAGGCGTGTGATTACTGAATTATGGTAAGAGTTTATGTAAGAAACTGCAAATTGCCTACCAAGTGGCTGCAACATTTTGTCTTCCCAGCAGCAATGATGAGAGTTCCTGCTGCTCCACACCATCTTCAGCATTTGGTGGTGTCAGTGTGTGGGGTTTTTATCATTCTAAGAGGTGTGCAGGGGTATCTCATTGTTCTAATTGGAATTACTTAAGGACACATGATGCTGAGCATCTTTTCACGTGTTCACTTGCCATCTGTGTATCTGCTTTGGTGAGGTGCCTATACTTTCATGCTTCTGATTTTGCTGGCAATGACATTTCTGATAGCAAATGCTGCTGTGTTTAAAAATGTTTCTCATGGAATTATTGTAAGGTTTCCATGTTGGCTTTATTTTTGGATTAATTTTTCCCCAAAACTAAAATTATGTCCCCATTTTATAAAAATAAAAATGAAATTAACTCAAGTATTTGGTTTGTCATTAGTAACCCAGCTGTTTACTGCTCTTATATAAGAATTGATAATAAATAAGTAAACTTATTACTATTAGAATCATTCTGAATCCATTTTTAAAGCTAGATATTACATTTGTTATTTTTTCTCTTCAACAAATAGATAATGGCTCATCATATAAGCCCTTCTAATTTCTTGAGCATCAGAGAATGCAAGCCATTGGATCCAGAGGCAATGAATAAACTCACCTTTTAAAAGTGCTTTTTGGTCACTTTCTTCCCAATTCGAGCATACATTTCATCTTTCCAACATAGAGGCCTCCTAGGTTTTAGTTCACAATTATTTTAAGAAAACAAATAAAAACCATAAAATATACCTATCTTCCTAACTTTACACTAAAGTTATATTTTCACCAAATAACTTAACAGCATGAATTTTTTAACAAGAAAACTGAAAACAAGTGTTTTAATCTAAAACCTTTTGGGGTAAAGAAAATATATTTAAATAAATAATCATAGATTATAAAATACTCTGAAGCTTCTCTTATTGAAAAAATAAAGTATGCTAAAATTAAATTAAAATATGACCCCAAATACTTTGAGATATCACCTAACCCCAGTAATAGTAGCCCACATAACAAAATCCCAAAACCAGAGATGTTGGCATGGATGTGGAGAAAAGGGCACACTTCTACACTGCTGGTGGGAATGCCCACTAATACGTTCCTTCTGGAAGGATGTTTGGAGAACACTTAGAGACCTAAAAATAGACCTGCCATTCGATCCTATAATTCCTTTACTAGGTTTATACCTAGAAGACCAAAAGTCACAATATAACAAAGACATCTGTACCAGAATGTTAATTGTGGTACATGTATACCATGGAATATTATGCAGCCTTAAAGATAGATGGAGACTTTACCTCTTTCATGTTTACATGGATGGAGCTGGAACATATTCTTCTTAGCAAAGTACCTCAGGAATGGAAGAAAAAGTATCCAATGTACCCAGCTCTACTATGAAGCTAAATTAATAGCTTTCACAGGAAGGCTATATAGCCCAACAATAGCACAAGACTATGGGGAAAGGGCCAAGGAAGTATAAGGGAGGGGGAAGGTTTAGTGGAGGGAGGGTAATGGTGGGGCCACATCTACGGTGCATCTTAGAGTGGGTACAGGTGAAACTTACTAAATGCAGAATACAAATGCCTACATATAGTAACTATGAAAATGCCATGAAGGCTACGTTGAACAGTTGGTGAGAATATTTCAGATTATATGTGAATCCCACACATTGTACCACTTGATTGCACTAATGTACACAGCTATGATTTAGCAATAAAAATAAATTAATTAAAAACAAATTTGGAAGGAAAATTATTTCCAATTTGAGATCATCAACAATACACATGCGACCAAAATATGAGGGCTACATAAAGACAGTTTCAGACATGGAAGGGCCCAAACACAATTACATCTCATGCATCTTCCCTCAGAAAGCTACTAGTAACATACTCCCTCCAAACAAAGAAATAAAGCCTGAAAATGGAAGGAGTGAGACCTAGAAATCAGGAAACCCAACATCAGAGAGTAATAAAGCAATTCCCAAGACGACTTTAAAACAGTGATTCTCAACCTTGACTACACATTAGAATCATCTGGGGAGTTTTAAACCACCACCACCCCCAGCCCAGGCCACAATCGAGCAGGATTTCTGGGTATACAGACCCAAGTACCAGTACTTTTTAAAGCTCCCCAGGTAAATCCAATATGCAGAGGATGTTGAAAGCCATGTGTGCAAGGACGTCCCCGAACAACAGCCGCTTAGCAGGCCTGAAGAACAACCAGTACAGATTGCAGCAGGAGGTAAGAGAAATGGAGGAGGAAAGGGGAACAGATTTAACAAGATGTCTGACAGGCCTAGGCCAGAGAGGGCAGACAGGAAAATGGTATGGAAATTTGCATCAAGATGCATTTTGTAGAACAGTCCCAAAAGCTGAAGGAAAACAACCAAATGTTCAACAAAAACTAAGAAAATGCAGAAATATGTTCTCATGCATAAGAAAATATGTAGTCCTCATAAGGAAAGCCTGAAAGACTAGAAGAATGAGGGGGAAGAAAGGAGTTAATAAGGTCTAAAACTGATTGATCAAGAAATAGCAATAGATGTTAGAAATTCAGAGCTAATGACTCGGAACAACTAGAATTGTGGTGGTGCTAAAGAGCGGTCCTCCCCAAAGATGCGGTCCTCCCCAAAGATGCGTATCCTAATCTCTAGCAGTGGTATGTTACTTCATGTGGCAAAAGGGACCGTGCAGAAACTAGGGATCCTGAATAGGAACAGTAGCCTGGCTTATCCAGGTGGGCCTTTGTGATCACTAGGGTCTTTATAAGAGGAAGGCGAGAAGGCCAGAGAGGGCAGAAGATGTTGTGAGGCAGGAGCAGAGATTGGAGTGAGGGAACCATGCGCCAAGGAGGTGAGGAAATGCCAGCAGTCAAGAGAAGCTGGAGAGGTAAGAAGTCCCCAGAGCCTCCAGAAGGAACCAGTCGTCCTGACACCCTGATTTTAGCATCTTACATTCATTGTGTGTGTCTAACCTCCAGAAATATTGAGACAATAAATTTATGTTATATTAAGACACAAAATTAGTGGTAATTTGTTATAGCAGCAATGGAAAATACAACGACTTTAAAGTATGGGATGGATGTGGGGTTTAAGGGGCACACATATAATTGTTATTGGACTTTTTTTGACCTCAAGTCTAATTTGATTTTTGGACTTTTAAAAGAATGAGCATGTGACACTTGTGTGAAAATTAAAATAACCAAAATGCACCAAGGGCTCACAGTAGTAAGATAGGATATTGCTAGAGCTGTAGACCTTTGCCCCTCAGACATGAACTTGTACCTAAAATTCCCCATGGATTGTGTTAAATGCAGGCCCTCATTCAGAAGGGCTGAGGTTGGTCTGCATCCCTATGAGCTCCCAAGTTATGTCCATGGACTATACTTGCAGGAATAAAGATTTAGACTTGAGGCCAGTCCTCTAGACCCTAGAGGACTAGAGAGGCAGATCTAGAGAGAGAGGGACAGTCTGGAGGTTGGGGTGAGAGGAGAGAGTCTGAGGGGAGAGAATATGGGGAGGGGAGAATCGGGGCTGTGGGAGAGAATCAGGGGGAGAGACAGAAAAACAATCTAGGGGAAGAGAGAAGCAGAGAACAGAAAGGGCTTGGTGCTTAGCTAAGGATGAACATCCTATCTTCAAGGATGAACATTTGAGTTCATCCTTGAAGATAGGAAACCACCGAATGATTTGAAGCAGTGAAACAACAAAAGCAACTGGCCCTCTTGACACCCCAATTTTAGCATCTTATTAAAAAATGTGTGGGCGGTGCCTGTGGCTCAAAGGAGTAGGGTGCGGCCCCACATGCCAGAGGTGGCAGGTCCAAACCCAGCCCGGCCAAAAACTGGCAAAAAAAAAAAAAAGAAAGTGTCCTTGGTGCAGTTTGCTCAGGCTGGTCTCAAACCTTGGTGCAGTTTGTTATTTTAATTTTCACACAAGTGTCACATACTCATTCCTTAAAATGTCCAAATAACAAATTTAACTTGAGGTAAAAAAGTCAAATAACAACTGTATGTGTGTCCCTTGAATCTCACTTCCACCCCATACTTTAAAGTCTGTGTATTTTCTATTGCTGCTGTAACAAATTACCACAAATTTTATATCTTAATACAATATGAATTATTTAAAGTAGATGCTCTTTGTAGAAGAAGTATAGGCAGTAAATCACAGACTAAAAAGCATTTAGTATACAGGTTATCCAGTAAACAGAAATATCCAGGCTGAGGACATGGCTCACACCTGTAATCCTAGCCCTCAGGGGGAGCAAGGTAGGTGGATTGCCTGAGCTCAGAAGGTCGGAGTAACAGCAAGATGCAGTCTCAAAAAATAACCACGTGTTGTGGCAGGTACCTGTGATCCCAGCTACTCGGGAGGCTGAGACAAGAAGATCACTTGAGCCCAGGAGTTTGAGGTTGCTATGAGCTATGATGCCATGACACTCTACCACTCAGAGCAACAGAGTGAGACCCTATCTTTAAAAAAAGGAAATATCCGATAATAGTTGAAGAAGGCACTTCTGCTTACACACTCGGTCTCACACACACAGACACTGTACAGAAAACAGTATCAATCCATGGGTAAATATGAACCATGTCTGAAGTCCTAACCTAAAGAAAAAAAAAAGGTCTTGTAACACTTAAAGGAATTTTCTGCAGTTTTTCACTGACATAATTTATTAACTTTCCATCTGCCAACGGCAGATCCACATTTAAATAAGAAAAGCATAAGAAAATTTTCTCAGGAAAATTCCATTAGGTAGGAAAATGAAAATTGAAAAACAAACAAATTTCAATTCGTCCGACTCATCACAACCCATCCACATGACAACCACACAGTGTTCACAGTCTCTGCGCTGACCAGTGCTAGAGTAAACTGCAGGCGCCCTCTTAACAGAGAAGAAAACGTGCAATGTACATATTTGATTTTTCTACAGCATTAGAAATGGTTCTTCAAAGCATTCTCAGAATTCTATGCATATGGATTAGAAAGAAAGAGAAGAGTATAATATGGGTAAAAAGTCAGTTAAATATATTGAACAAGGACAATTCATTAATAGTTTGGTGTCAAAATAAGAACATCTATTGCACGCAGTTCATAAGGAACCAATCGAAGTCCAATCCTGCTCCATATTTTCCATTAATGGCTCTGAGGATTGTGTGACTAATGTACTAATCAATCTACAGAAAATGCAGCTCCAGGAGACATTGCTAATGCACTGGACGACAATATTAAAATTCAGGATGATCTTGTTAAATTGAAGAAACGAGTCAAAAATCAATAGAGGCTTATGCATCACAGTACTGCCAGGTGTTTCAAATCACAGGATTCAGGGAGAACCTCAAACAGAAAATAAGGCCATCCCGTAGGCAAAAATCAGATTGGGAAAGCTATCCACCCCCTGTCCTCCCTTCCCCTCTGACTTCCCTCACGGTCATGAGATATCCAGACAGATGTTTATGGCTATCACCTACATGTGACTACACTACCTACAGCTTCTCAACTCTTTCCCCCACAGCCCTGCAAAAAAGGAAGAGAGATGATAGATTTCACTTAATCTAACATACAGAGCCCACGTTGACAAATTTAAACTTTGGAACTCCAAATTAGAAGTAGGGAAAAAAAAGAAAAAAAAAAAAAAGACAAACAAAACAAGGAAGCACCTAAAGATTTGCCAAGTATAATGACCTTTTCCCAAGGAGTGTCATGTCATTTTGACATTTTGATGTATGATCCCTAATGAGAACAGGACCAGGGAAGATTAAGATCAAGTCTCTCTAACAACTTCTTCATATGCCTAAATCCTAGAAAAGCTAAGATTTTTAAAATCTTAAATCCAGAAAAGGGAATACTACTACACTGCTGGTGGGAATGCAAATTAATACGTTCCTTTTGGAAAGATGTTTGGAGAACATTAGAGGTCTAAAAATTATTGGATCTTAAGACAGCAATGAGAGCAAAGCGACAGTGAAGTAATGTCCTTGAGACCTGCTTTTTCCTTGTTCATAACTGGACAAGTAGGTCTTAGAAAGAGGATGTGAACTTTTCAAGTAAGTTTCTAGGTAAGTGTTTTAGGTGAATGGGAATTTGAGTATTTTCCTTTGGTTGACTGTGATCTATTCCGTGATTTCCAGACAGTAAAACAAACCACACACAATGACAATAATAACAATACCTACAGGAAATTATAGTTAGAAGCACTTTGAGTCCTGGCTTCACCACTTATTAGCCATGATGAAATTTTAATTTCGTCTTCTCGTCTGAACATGGGAATAATAACAGTTCTAAATCAGAGGGCGTTTCTGAGAATGAATCATGTTTTCATATAAAACATGTAGAAGTTATTCAGTACAGAAACTCTTGATAAATGTTTATTATTACTCCTAAAAGAGTGGTAAGCCCTTTGGCTATTGCCTGGCACTTACTGACAACTTAATATATATTGCCTGTAGAAATGTGTATTATTTTAATGTAATTGACCTCAGTACCATCTATAATGTCTCATGCACCCAATACATGTTCAATGAGTGAGTTAACACACATCCAAAAAGATACCAAAATTGTCAAGTGGACTGACTTTTTTTGTAAAGCAAACTAACACCTTTCAAAACAAACTCTGGTGATATAATTAAATGCTGTGCAAATGACAAATAGGAGAAAGTGAAATAAAAACAAAGACATTTTGTGTGATAAGAAAGAGAGAAAAATTTCTCATGCAAAATGATCTGAATCGATCAGGAATGATAATGGAATAGAGAGTCCTTTTCAAAAGCAAAATCAATACACTAATGGAAGAAAGACCACAGCTCATTTTAAAGAGAGAAAATGGATAGAACAAGTAAACTAGAACATGGGCGACAGTTTTAGAAAACAAACTGTGAATTGTCAAAGGAAGAAAATATCAGTGATGAACTTGTAACACAATGGTTTCCCTAATATTTAGAGCAAAATGGCCTAAGGGAGTCACAGAATGCTGAAAACAGCTGGAAAATGTCCAAGAAGAAATGGCCGAGATGTGAAAGCAAGACGACGTAGTGACTGAGGTCTGTTTGATGCCAGATTACCCAGTTTGTTATTGATTTTGACTGTCTATCAATCAATATCTTTTCTCTGTTTGCCAATCCAGTGGTGTGCACACAAACACGCACACACAGTAACACACAGATACGTGGAAAAAACATGAAATCCAGCTCCTTGAAGGTGGAGACTCACTCTCCACTGTTAGATCACTCTAACAGTGATCTGGAAACTCTACTAACAACTGGGCTGTGAGAAAAGCAGACACTGCTGCCATTATCAAAAAGTAAACTTTTCGGAGGCTGTGGTGAGAGTTTTCTTGGCTATTTATTTTACAGAACTTATAAGGATTTATTATGAAATATGAATATTATCACTTGGCTTGACTCTCCTGCTTTGAGATTCTAAAAAGATGGACTTGACCATGGTTGAGATCATGGATGCCATAAAACTCCTATGTAATACAAGGTCAGACAATTCAGTCCTGGAACTCATCTTGGAAAGAGTGCTACATAACTCCTTGCTGGATATAACGACGGTCACCTTAGAAGTGCTCCCCTGGGTCATCTGGTGACTGTTGTGATATTCAGCTGTGAGGTATGTAGCACTTTTTCTAGGATGTCCGAACTTGTACATCATGAGGAAAATGAAGAAAATAAAGACAAGCAAAAGAAAAGCAGAGAAATGATCTGGGTGACCACTTCTCAACACCCTCCCCCCTAAAAAAATAGCCACAATGCCGTCTGTACCTTATTAAGTTCTTGAGTTTGACCCAGGAAATGTGCTAAATATTATAAACATTTTATTTTAATGCCTATATCTTCATATATATATATATATATATATATATTTTTTTTTTTTTTTTTTTTTTTTCCCCCCAGATAGAGCCTCACTCTATAGCCCTGAGCAGAGTGCAGTGGTGTCATCATAGCTCACTACAATCTCAAACTCCTGGGCTCAAGCGAGCCTTCTGCCTCAGCCTCTGGAGTAGCTGGGACTACAGGTGCCCACCACAAGGCCCAGCAGATTACTTACCTATTTTTAAACATTATTTGTATTATTTCTGACTTTGTCATTCTTTTCTGTATAAAATATATCATGAACTTTCAAGGTGCTTTCAGAGACATCTAATGTTACATAAATTTAGGAAACCTTGAGTGTTAGTGAATTGAAGCCTAGAATTTCCTCAAGAATATGGGATCTGAGGAGAGAAAAGTCTGCACTGGCTGCTGATGCCAACACTCAGTAACAAAACACCTGGCATAAAAGCGCCCAGTGAATTTAACCTCACAGATATTGTTTCTTCATTTGTAAAATAGACTACTAATTCCACCTAAAATACTTGTGAAGAGTTTTAAAAAGTATACAACTCTGGTTTAGTACCCAAACTGTAAGTGTTCCCTCTTCGTGCATACAGATTACAGGGGAGCATTTATTTGCATTGTTTTCCTGATGAAACTTATCATAGTTGTTTTCCTTTTTTAGAATTTCAACTCTGAAAAAAAAATTACTATTTTACACTATGGCCTCAAGGGAGAAGACACCAGACAAAGTAGACAGCATAAAGGAAATAAAAGGAAAGAGAATGAACAAGAAAATAATGAGTCTTGGCTGTCTAAGGCACACATAACTGCCTAGTCTTTATTTAAAATGTGTACAATTCTACCTCTGTGGACCTTTGAACACTTTCAAGTGGTTGCTAGGTATTTTTATTAATGAATTCAATATGTCTATTAACAGCATATTTCTTGTGGTTGGATGTTATTGCTTTTGTATTAGCCATTTCTCTCATTCTCTCTTCCTCTCCCATTTCTATCCCTTTTCAGAAGATGGTTTGTTCTGTGACTGACTACTTACCTTGGAAAAGGAATGTGACAACACGAACCATAAAAACACCTTACCAGTAGGCTCTAACTTTTGGCTTCCAAATGTTCAAGCATTTAGAAAACAGGGACTACATAAATGTTTGGAATAACAGAAAGGGGAAATAGAAAAACTTTCCACAACATTTTACTAATTTATCCCACTAATGTTCAGGCTGAAGAAAGGATTTTTTTCAATTTGGGAAAATAATGGGGAAATGGAGGAGAGATAATGAGGGTTTCCTGGATATGATGGAGAGAGAAAATCCTAAAGAAGTTTAGGGAATTTGACAGCAGAGAAAGTTTGAGGCCTACTTGCAGGGCCCTGGGTCCTCCCTCCTTAGCCAGCAAGAGCCTAGCAAGGGAACAAACCTTGGTATATCTAAAAAGACAGGGGCATAACACAGCTTCATCCAGAGTCTTTTAAGTCAGACTTTACATTGAAAGAGATATCCTAGTGGGAATGTAGACAGTTCTGGATTAATACATTTCTCAGTGGATACTCAAATTAGTAGATTACTTGAGGATCTACTTAAGGACCAAGTGATCTATGAATTTGATGGGTATTCAATCTTGATGGCTGGAGGATGAATCTGATGGAAGATTCATCACATGAGAAGAATGAGATTCTCCCAGGACTCTGGCACAAATGAAGGAGAAGACACAGGTAACGTGATGTAACTGAATTAGAGATTTGCCAGCATATTTCAATTAGAGAGAATTTCTAATTCTGGAAATTAGAATTACACATAAATTTATTTTACTTTAGAGTCTATAGACTGAAGTTTATACCTGCTGATTTTTTTTTTTTTCCTTTTTTATCCATGGTAAAAGATGCACAACAAAAAATTTACCATTTTAACTATTTTTGAGTGTTAAGTCTATGGAGGTTAGTGTATGTTCACATTGTTACACAATCACTATGTATCTCCAGACCTTGTCACCTTCCACATTTGAAATTCTGTACCCACTAAACACTGGTCCTTTCCCCCTAGCCAATGAAAATCCACCATAATTCTTTCCATCTCCATGATTCTGATTGTTCTAGATACCTTATGCAGTACAATCAAACAGTATTTGCTCTATTTTAACTAGCTTATTTTACTTACTATAATGACTATCAGAAGTTTTGTCCTTTTGAAGATTGAGCAATAATCCACAGTATATATAAGCCCCATGACTTTTTTCTCCATTCATCTGCTGATAAACACATGAGTTGCTTTTGTTGTTGTTGTTATTGTGATCGAGTCTCACTATGTCCCCCTGGATAGAGTGCTGTGGTGTCAGAGCTCACAGCAAACTCAAACACTTGGGCTTAAGTGATTCTCTTGCCTCAGCCTCCCAAGTACCATGTAACTGGGACTACAGGCGCCCGCCACAATGCCTGGCTATTTTTTGTTACAGTTGTCATTGTTGTTTAGCAGACTCAGGCTGAGTTTAAACCTGCCACCCTGCGTGTATGTGGCCCGTGCCATAACCACTGTGATACAGGCGCCGAGCCAACATGAGTTGCTTTATGTGTTTAGCTATAGTGTTTTGATTTCTTTGATCTATGAAAATAGATAATAATTCTTGTCTTCCACAGATGTATTTGTGTCTTTGGTCTTTTGTTGGCATTTTCTCCTATTTTCTCCCTCTCCATGGATTTAGGGCTTTTATAATTCATAATAGACTATTTAGTATCTTAGAGAAAGGGTTAAATCAGCTATGTTTAATTAGAAGTTAACGGTATTGATTTCTATTTTCCAAAGCCCAATTAAGTGTCAACTTTTTCCTTACAATGTTTTAATTTTTTATGATGATGAATTTATTTTTAATTTGACTAACAAGGTAGAACCTGACTTTAAATAGTGGTTTCTGGTTTGTTGATGAATAACTTTATTACTCCTTTGCCACACACACACGCACACACACACACACACACACACACTTTTTTAGACTGAGAAAAATCAAAGAGCAATCAGAGAGAAGAAATGAGGAAAAGTGAGCGTGTAGTAGTTTGCTCTTGGCTGATTCTATTAGCATCAAAGGGTGATATGAAAGGTCAAAAAAGCTGTGACTTATGGTAAATGTGTGACATGCAGGATGCTCTGATATAAGCACTGTCCTGAAGCTTATTTTTATTTGCAATAACTTGCTAGTGGTTTGTATTCAGAGCTTTTATGTTGGGGATTTCATATGTGTTGTGATTATTAATTTTGTGTCTACTTGACTTGGCTAAGGGATGCCCAGATGGCTGGTAAAACATTATTTCTCAGTGTGTCTGTGGTTGTCTTTCTGGAAGAGACTAGCATGTAAACAGGGAGACTGAGTAAAGAGGATCTTCCCTTATCCACGCCAGAGAGCACCAACCAGTCCACTAGGCACCTGGACAGAACAAAAAGAGGCAAATTTACTTTGTCTACATGAGCTGAGGCATCATCTTCTCTTGTCCTCAGACTTCAGCACTCCTGGCTTGCAGGCCTTCAGACTCAGAATTAGGTCCCCTTATTTTCCATCCTGGGGACTCATGTCAAATTATACCACTTGGTTTCCTGAGTTCTCCAAATAGCAGAAAAATCAAGCAAATGGCAGATAGTAGAACTTCTTTGTCTGCAAAATCATGTAAGCTAATTCCTATAATAAATCATCTGCTGATATATACATGTGTGTGTGAACTTGTGGGTATATAAGTATATATCCTGTGTAGATATATGTGTATATCTACAGAGAGAGAGAGAGAGAGAGATAAACACATACATGAAAAGGTGGGAAGTCCCATAAAGAGTATGTATAAAGTGTTACATTGTGGTAGTAAAAAATGATGGTTTCCAAGAAAAAGCCAAGCATTTGTCAGATATAATGAGATATCAGATAGGTCTCACTCTATTTTTTTTAAGCAAAGGAAATGCCTTATTTACAATGTGAATATGTCCTAGGAATAGAATGCTTGTAGTTTGATAAGGGAAACATTATTTTAAAAAGAAAGACACACAGATCAAGAGAAACTTATTTTCATAATGTATTCTGATGTACAAATGGGTGGGATGTCACCCTCCCCTTAAAGGAAAAGAGAAGAGGAAAAGATTAATGAGTCAAAGCTAATTAAAGAAGTAATTGCTTCTGGGGATGTGCCCTAGGTAGGGAGGTAACTGTTCTAGAGGCTAAAAATATCATAATTTGATTTGATAAAATTGCACAAATGAAAGGTAAGTAGAACAATAAAATGCCAAATATATTAAAATGTACTCTCTTTATTAGAAAAATAAATTGTATTCTGGAGTTCAGTAAAAACCTACTTAGAGATATAAAAATAGATCTGCCATTCAATCCTATAATTCCTCTGCTAGGTATATACCCAGAAGACCAAAAATCACATTATAACAAAGATATTTACACCGGAATGTTTATTGCAGCCCAATTCACAATTGCTAAGTCATGGAAAAAGCCCAAGTGCCCATCGACCCACGAATGGATTAATAAATTGTGGTATATGTACACCATGGAATATTTTGCAGCCTTAAAGGAAGATGGAGATTTTACCTCTTTCATGTTTACATGGATGGAGCTGGAACATATTCTTCTTAGTAAAGTATCTCAAGAATGGAAGAAAAAGTATCCAATGTACTCAGCCCTACTGTGAAACTAATATAGCTTTCATATGAAAGCTATAACCCAGTTACAACCAAAGAATAGGTGGAAGGGGGAGAGGGAGAGGAGGGAGGGGGGAGGTGGCAGGGGGAAGGTGATCTGTGGGATTACACCTGAGGT
>CAUYPK010019663.1:0-66437 GCA_963574355.1 Loris lydekkerianus
TTTATTTCTGAGTAATGTCTTGGCTATTCGAGGTTTTTTCTGATTCCATATAAAACGAAGTATTTTTTCAAGATCATTAAAGTATGACAGTGGAGCTTTAATAGGTATTGCATTAAAATTATATATTGCTTTGGGCAGTAGGGACATTTTAACAATGTTGATTCTTCCCAGCCATGAGCATGGTATGTTTTTCCATTTGTTAATATTTTCAGTTATTTCTTTTCTTAGTGTTTCATAGTTCTCTTTATAGAGATCTTTCACGTCCTTTGTTAGATTAATTCCGAAATATTTCATCTTCTTTGTCATTACTGTAAATGGGATAGAGTCCTTAACTGTTTTTTCAACTTGACTATTTTGGTATATATAAAGGCTACCGATTTATGAATGTTGATTTTGTAACCTGAGATGCTGCTGTATTCCTTGATCACTTCTAGGAGTTTTGTAGTAGAATCCCTGATGTTTTCCAGACATACAATCATACCATCTGCAAAGAGCAAAAGTTTGATCTCTTCTGACCCTATATGGATACCCTTGATCACCTTTTCTTCCCTAATTGCGATGGCTAAAACTTCCAGTACAATGTTAAAGATCAGTGGAGACAATGGGCAGCCTTGTCTGGTTCCTGATCTGAGTGGAAATGATTTCAGTTTAACTCCATTCAATATGATATTGGCTGTGGGTTTGCTGTAGATGGCCTCTATCAGTTTAAGAAATGTCCCTTCTATACCAACTTTCTTAATATATTTTTTAAATAATATATTTAATATATATTTTAAATAATATATTTTTTAAATAATATATTTAATATATATTTTAAATAATATATTTAATAATTTCTATACCAACCTTCTAATCATGAAGGGATGCTGGATATTATCAAAAGCTTTTTCTGCATCAATTGAGAGAATCATATGGTCTTTGTTTTTTAATTTATTTATGTGATGAATTATACTTATAGATTTACATATATTGAACCAGCCTTGAGACCCTGGGATAAAACTGACTTGGTCATGATGTATAATTTGTTTGTTGTGTTGCTGGATTCTGTTTGTTAGGATCTTGAAGAATACAAATGTCTTAACACAATAACTAAGAAAATGCCAGGAAGGCTATGTTAACCAGTGTGATGAAAATGAGTTAAATGGTCTATAAAACCAGTGTATGGTGCCCCATGATTGCATTAATGTACACAGCTATGATTTAATAAAAAAAATTTAAAAAAATTTTTAAAAACTGCAAAAAAAAGTCATAATTTAATTATTATGCATTGTATGCCTATATTAAAACATATGTACCCCATAAATATATACAATTATTATGCACCCATAATGATTAAAATTTTTTTAATTAAAAAAACAATACTAGTTTATAAAATTAGAATAGGTAATAATAAGGCTAAAAAGTTTTAATTTTCTATCCCTAAGATTAGGTCATTGCTTTGGAGGGGGAAATATTTTATCTTATTTATAGAAAAAGAGTCTCACTATGTTGGAAAGGCTGGCCTTGAACTCCTGGGCTATTCTATTATGACCCTCTCACCTCCACCTCCTGAGTACCACAGCAACCAGTTATGGGAAAAAATTTAAATACAAGGCTGGGTGCGTTGGCTCACATCTATAATCCTAGCACTCTTGGAGGCCTAGGCAGGTGGATTGCTTGAGCTCAAGAGTTTGAGACCAACTTGAGCAAAAGTGCGACCCCGTCTCTACTAAAAATAGAAAAAAAAAACAACAAAACCTTGAGGCAAGAGGATCACTTGAGCCCAAGAGTTTGAGTTTGCTATGAGCTGTGATGCCATGGCACTCTACCCAGGGCGACAGCTTGAGACTCTTGAGACTCAAAAAAATTTTTTTTGAAATACTAAATCTTCTAAAAAAAAATAATATATGCTTCTTTTTTTCCTTACTTTGCTGGCATTTCTAGCACCTATTAATCTACCCAGTCAAGCATTCCCTGTTTGGGAAGAAGGAGGATGATATTTGGGGAGAGGAAAGATAAGAGAGAGGTTGGTTGGCCGTGATGGGAAGGAAAGTCTGCTTATTCCTAGTCGGTCCTAACTCACTACCCTCCAATGGGCAAAGTGACTCCAAATGAGTCTGAATGTTTGATTTTTGATATACGAATGAGCATAAAAATATGGCACTAAAGTGTTATACCTCAATTTTTAAAACTTAAGTTTTTAAATAAGTTTAATACACATATTATACAAAAATAACTATACTTACATATAATAGCATTATATTCTATTTTAAAAATTTCATTTGTAATAGCACCCAAAAAGACGAAATACCTAAGAATAGACAAATAACAAGACACATACAAAACCTAAATGAAGAAAACATTAGGTCGCTGGGATGTTAAAGAAGCCTGCAGGAAATGTGAAGACGTTTCTTGTCTTAAATAAGACCATTAAATATTTAAAAGAGTCATATCTTCATAGATTAATCATAATTAATCCATAAACCCAATTATATGGCCAAAAACACCTTAAACATGGTTGAAAAATGCAAAAACAAACTAAGTACACAAATGTTTAATGTTTCTAATTTAGAACACTCTTTAAAATAAGTGGGCTAAAAAACCCAAGAGACCTAACTGGAGACTTCATAAAAGAGGGTATGGAAATAAACAAAGGAAAATACCTTCAAGCTCAGTAGTATCTGAAGAAAAAACAAGTAAAAGTGACAAACCATTTTTAATTTATTAGACTAACAAAATTTTAACATTAAAATCTTGGTGAAGCTATGGGGAAGTAGACATCATTAGAAATATAAATTGCTACTTTGGGGGAGAGTAGTTTTGTAATTACTGTATATTAAAATTTTGCATGTTACTTAACCCAAGAATTCTACATATTTAGGCTAAAAAGAATAATTCATCACCCATGCAAGTATACTTATAAAAAGCATATTATGCATGCAAGGCAAAAATTAAAAAATGAAACAAAATAATCTGAAAAGAACCTACCTAAATGCTCATCATTGGTATATGACCCATTTGTAAAAGGGACGGTTATGAAACCACTAAAAAGGATCATGGAAATCAATACATTTTGTTAGGGACAGATGCTGTCCACATATTAGAGAAACTGCTTTTAGTTTGTTAAAATTGCTTACAAATAAAATAAAATAGTGATTACAGTAGTTCCCTTATCCACAGGGAATATGTTCCAAGACCCCCAGTGGATGTCTGAAACCTCACATGGTACCAAATCCTCTATATACTGTACTATGTTTTTTTTCCTATATTACCCATGATAAAATTTAATTTATAAATTAAACACAGTAAGAGATAAAAAAAAATTGCTTACAAATAGAATATGCATAAAATATGATAAATTAATATGTTATAAAAATATGTATTAGTAGATGTATAGAGAAATGTTCTAGAGCATATTTGGTGAATATTACTGATCATTTGAGGAAGCTTTTTACTGTCTCTACTTTTTGCTTTCTTCTTTGTGCTTTTTCAGCATTGTTAAAAAAAGAAATTCAAGGTGTGGTGGCGCCTATGGCTCAAAAGGAGTAGGGCATCGGCCCCATATGCCGGAGGTGGCGGGTTCAAACCCAGCCCCAGCCCCCCAAAAAGAACCTGCAAAAAAAAAACAGGGTGGCCATGAAGTTCTTGTGCAATTTTAAATTGCACACTATTTTAAATTGCACGTGAACTTTATGGCCACCATGTATTTGATCCCACAAATGTATCATTTTCATAATCAGAAATAAAACAAAACATGCCAAACATGGGCTTCTCATGGAGCCTCTGGCTCATTCTGTGTGGTTTCAGAAGAGGGCAGAGCACATCCTCTCAGGAGGATGTGAGAACCTGAGAGGTGGGTTCAGAATCCATGAGTTAATAGACATTGTCTTCTGCTTAGTTGCCACAGACCCAGCAAAGAGCTTCTTTTGGGAATGAAGTGATTGTGGGTCATTTCCTTATCTGTTAGGATTGCTTGAGACCAGGAGTGGAAGACCTGCCTAACCAACATAGTAAGACACTGTATCTACAAAGAAATTTTAAAAAAATAACTGGATGTGGCAAACGCCTGTAGACTCAGCTATTGGTAGGCTAAGGCAGGAGGATCGCTTGAGCCCAGGAGTTTGAAGTTACAGTGAAGCTGATGACCCCACTGCACTCCAGCTCCAGAGACAGAGTGAGACCCTCTCAAAACAACAACAAAACATAAAACAAAAGGAAAAGGGAACTGTGGAGTTGCTGTGTGTTTGTAAATCACATCTGTTGCTTTCCATGTTCTTCATTGGATACCTTCTTTTTCCCTTTACTTCTTTACTTCTAGGCCTCCTCCACAGGTGAAGACAGGCATTTTGCCTATAGTGTTGGCTGTGCTCCTGTGCTGCTATGCATTTTTATACATACCAAGGCTTGGCTCCACCTTCGGGACTCAGCCTCATTTAAAGCTGGACTTCCAAAATTTTAATCTTTTTTCTTGAATGGAAAAATTTTCCATAGATTACTATTTAGTGCTTCGTTAAAAATTAAGATTTTTGGTATCTCAGAAGTCTGTCTCTGTGAGTGTTCATTTGGATTCTGAAAATAGAGCTAGGGTCTTGAAGTGGTTTCTGAATAAATGATGAAACATGTGTTCAAAGTCTGTAACTCTTCCTTCTCTTTAACCACATCCTAGATAACCCACCAATGGTAAGTGTCATTTATGTGAATAGATTCTCTAGTTTTAGTTTTCAAGGCCTTTTTTCCCCCTGTTCTAGCTGTCTGAATGATTAATGTGACTAGGAAAATACTGTTGACCCATTTAAATCATGTCAAACAACATCCATTGCTCATCTACATAATGAAATACACACTGAATATTGCATCTTAAGCGTGGGAGCCAGTGAACTACAAAATAATGTTTTAGTTATTTAGGTTAGGAAATAAAGTATATATAGACATTAAGACTAATTATAGCATTAAATATTAAAGTATTCAAATGGTAATTGTCAGTGAAAATAACTTGTAAACCAAAACAACTAATAGCATTTCTGCTTTAGTAGTTAATTAGAAAAAGTGAGGGTGGTTGCATGCAACAGCATGAGTTTAGGAAAAGTCTTTATGTCAAGGTACATTTTAATGTTACTTGACTGTTACGGGATTTATTCTAAATAGTTGAGTTTTCAATTGTTAATCAGTGCTTGTGAAAATAACAAGTTTTCTGAAAACTTAGAAAATACTTGTTTGACATTTTTATCATAATTTTATTAACTGGCCTGTGAATAATTTTAAAGACAACTAATTTATGTTTCATACTATTTTGATCAGTGATCTTATAACAAAGATAAGCCTTGGAAGCTTTTAAAATATTTAAATTTTGTAAGGACATTATTTGCACGGTATTTAAATAAATGCAAAATTTAAAGGCACTGAATTTAGGCTATGAGGTTTCCATGGTTACGCCTTTCCAAGTTATTTTGTGTATTGTGTAAATAGGTCTGTGAGTCACTGATAATTATTTGTTTTTTTGTTTGTTCTGTTGGTAATTCTGTGTTTAGCTGAATTTAATACAGTTCACACAGTGTGCTTTGGTTTATGTATATTTTAGTGTTTGTGATTGACAGTGATTGAGCATTTCTTATGGAGTGCTTGCCTTTTTTTTGTCATAAATGATGTATGTTGGTAGTGCTTGAAATGTAAATAAGTTCTTCCTGTATCACTGTTTAATAAACAGGAATTTTTATGCAAAGAAGACATCTTGGTACATTTAAACAATAAGGTTTAGTGATCTCTAAAATATTTCGGTTAAACAGATTACATACCAAGACAAATAAGTTTAAATTCTTACAAACTTTAAGTTACTGAAGTTACCAAGGACAACATTTTTATTTATGGCTAAGCACAAAAGTGACTGAATACTGTTTCATAACAGAATTAAAACAGCAACATTCTGATCTAACTCTTAAAATTGTTTGAAATAGTGGGCTTTACAGGGAATGTCTTCACTGCAAAGTGAAGTCTTCCTGTAACATTTCTTCCATCCTAGCCTTTGCCAAAATTTAAGAACTATTCTATTCACTAACACATTTTAGAAGGATAAGATTGTTGAAAAAAGCCAGGGTCTTTTATGCCTGTGAAAGGAAGAAGAGATGTTCCTTAGACCTCACTATCCTAGCAAGGAGCGCTCAGAAAACATCAAAATTAGGCTGTGCATAATTCATTCTACCGACTTGAAGCCTTCTTTCAATACACTGCAATCATGAGGTGCTGCCCAATTTGTATAGTTCTTCTACATCTGCAGTCTCTTTTGATGGTCAGGCTGGCCTGTGATGACGGCAGGAGAGACCCAGTGCTTTGGACAGCATGGCTTTTAAGTAGTAACTCTGGGATCCAGCCTGGGATCTCATGAATTACTTTTATGAATTACTTTGTGAATTATCCAAAGCAAAATTCAGCCTGGTTTCTACCTATTGATTAGTCCATTTTGGAGTGACCTCCTCCCACAGTCAGGTAACCAATGATAGTAATTACCATTTATTGAATGCTTACTTTATACCACTTTCTGAATAGCATGTCATACAATTATCATAGCAACCCTTTGAGGAAGAAATAATTTTCCCTATTAACAAAGGAGGAAACTAAGAGTAGAGAATTTAACTAATTTGTCCAGATAAACCAACAAGTACTCAGAGAAGGAAAACCAACTTAAACAACAATTCGAATAAATACAGGTTGGCCATAAAGGTTGTGTACAATTTAAAATAGTTGTCTATTTTGAATTGCACACAAACTTTATGGCTACCCCGTATAATTAGGAAGGCATCTTTTAAGGGAAACTTCCATCATACACTCACAAGCAAAATATAAAGTGTTTTAAATGCCACACTATTTCCTTCTTTTAATAAACCTCCCAAATTGGCCGTTGTATTAGGTGTTTGGGGCTTTTTAAAAAACTATGGTAGAAGTATAGTTTAAAAAGTGTACAACATACTCATGTTAGACAATAAGTATATTCCAGATATTTTACACATCAAATATTTTAGTACTTTGACAACACTGAAGACTTCAAAAACAAGAGGATGGGCTCGGCGCCCACAGCACAGTGGTTGCGACACCAGCCACATAAACTTAGGGTGGATTCAAATCTGGCCCAAGCCAGCTAAATAACAATGACAACTGCAATAAAAAATAGCCAAGCATTGTAGCAGGCGCCTATAGTCGCAGCTACTTGGGAGGCTGAGGCAAGAGAATCACTAGAGGCCAAGAGTTTGAGGTTGCTGTGAGCTGTGATGCCAGGGCACTCTACCCAGGGTGACATAATGAAACTCTAGCTCAAAAAAAAAAAAAAAAAAGGATGAATTCATCATTCTACTAAGTGTACATTACTTGGTTGGCTGAAGTTTTCAAGTAATATTGTACTTTCAGATATAAGAAGTAGCCTGCTATACACAGGTGAAAAGTATATTTTTTTGTTGGTGGTGGTAGTTTTAATTTTTAATCTTTAGCACAAAAATAACATAATTGAATATTCATATCTTTTAAAAAGGGGGCTAGATATGCACACTTCTGTGGAATACCCCTTTTAAGCCTGTAACATTTTAGTACATTTGTACCTTTTACTATAATACTTAGAGCTCTGGAATGATTACTCATGTGATCAACCAAGTCTACCCAGTGGAAGTGAACATAAAGTTACTTTTGACAACATATCTATATCAGTTCAAGAAAGTGCCTTTAGACTATTTGTAGCTTTGCCTTTTGCTTAAGAGGCTACTGTATAGTTAATTTTTTAACCAATGATCTCAGCTTCTATTGTCTTGAGTCTGTATAATCTCAGCAGTGGAAGCTTAACAACATATAGTTTCCTGAAGCTTTAGTTTCATCATTTTAGGTTGTGATTATTATTATTTTGAGATGGAGTCTTACTCTATGGTCCCAGCTATAGTGCTATTGTGTCAGCCTAACTTACAGTAACCTCTAAGTCCTGGGCTCAAAGGATCCTTCCTCAGCCTCCCGAGTAGCTGGGACTACAGGCACATACCACCATGCCCAGCTAATTTTTTCTATTTTTAGTAGAGATAGGGGTTTCTCTCTTGCTCAGGCTGGTCTCAAACTCCTAAACTCGAGAGATTCTCCTACCTCAGCCTCCCAGAATGCTAGGATTACAGTCATGAGCCACCACCCTGGCCCTAGGTTGTTATTGTTCACGTACCTGTAGGCCTACCTGCCATTTCTATTGCCTAGAGACAAAATTCCACAATTGTCAAAATACCTCTAAAAGCTATTCTAATGTTCTTACTACATGCCTTTCCTGTGGTGTTGCACAGTAAAAATCTCCTTAGTAAACCTTTATGATGTAGGATTTTTTTCTTTTGTTTTTGTTTTTGGCTTTTTTTTTTTTTTTTTTGGTATCATTATTACAGTTTTGGTCAAAGGTCTGCACTGTTTCCTACTAATTGTTTGCTTAAATAACAACAACTTTAAATAGCTCATTGAAAAGAGAGGAAGAAAGAAATGTATCCAACAATGTACCCAGAGCGTGCTGCATATAGAATTCAGTTGACAGTATTATAATAAAAGACTAAAATTATGCTGTTTTCAAATGCTTTAATACAATTTAAAAATATTCATATTAAAATTGTATCTTTGAGCATAGATTATAAGTCCCTACCTCTTCTATTATTGGGTATTTAAATCCAAATAACTAATATTTTGAGTAGCATTTTACGTGACAGTAGTATTTATGAATATTCTGGGTATTTTTTAAAGAATTAAAAAAGGGCTTTCTTACTATGTCAATTTCTTTAAAACTCATGTTTTTATATGGACTTTCTCTAAAATTGAATTCCATGATTTCTATGAAATTGCTCTTTCTGGTTCCTATTTGTGTGCTTTAATATAAAATTGTTCTGTTTTCTTCTTCTTTAACCAAAGTATGTGAGGTAACAGGAATGTTTCTTTGAGAGACTTTGGAAAGTTGAAATTTGCCAGATGTTCTGTGCTAGACTAGAAGCGTGCATTCCCTGGGTACCAAGACTGTGTGAAATTCTTTCCTGTTACTTTGATGAAGCGTTTGGTTTTGGTTCATTTTGGTGTTTTGCTTCTGCTCTGACCAAAACTTGCCTATTTTCTGTATTTTAATGATATTACAGCATCTAGAAAATGTGGCCCCAAAAATGATATTTTGATGACATTTTTCACAGGGCTCAACTAGAATGAATTATTACATTTTAACCACGGCCCTAATAAACAGCTCCTTTATTTCCCCTGGAAGGATACAATATTTCTTTGTCCAAGAAGTTGCCTGAGAATGTGTTTTGTTGAAGTGCTAAAAAGCTGCTTTTCTCTAAACTTTAGCTGAGAGACAGTGGTATTTGCTAACTATATACTACTTCCATGTGACTCAATATTTATGATTATAAAGATGAATTTGAAGTAAATACTTTTTATCTTAAGTCAAGAAATTTCATACAATAACCCTGCTTCCTTGTATAAATTCATTTTAATATAACTTCCACTTATCCAGCAAATGATTCATTTTAAGTTTTTACACTTACTGCAATGTTTGGTAACCTTCCCCCAGTTGTAGTTGGACCAACCTGAAGGAATTTTTTTCCTAACCCTGCAAACATGAGTCTACATTGTTAAATAGGAATATTTATTGTTCTGTGTTTCTAGAGTAAATTGGAGGTGTTTTTGTCTATCTAGAAGAAGGGAATGCTTCTTAAAATTTAAGTATAGATCCTAAGTGCTGGTAGTGTACATTGATTAATAATTACATCTTTTTTTGTAAAGGAGCAAAATGAAGTATTTTCCCAGACCATTTCTGAACTTGTTGATGTGATACTCCATCAGTTCCTATTGATGAATTTTTGAAAAGGAGACATGTAGCATATAGCGAACTTCCTGATGGAGCCTAGGGGAAGGTCATGTTTTGTGACCTGGGTTCCATTCTTGAATGTTGTTATTATTGGAAGAGGGCACCCTCAGACTTTCCCTCCCAGAAGTCCTCTAACTATAACTGACTTTCCAGTTTCTCTCTTCTAGAACGAGGCAGGACTCTAAGGTTTTGGATTATGGCTTTAAGAAGAGTTGCGAAATCTACACCTTCATTTACTAAGTCATTAGTTGTAGCAACCCAGTCCTACTTTAACATGAGGATGATGCACCCTCATAGAAATCGCCAACTTAGATTATCAAGCAACTAGGATGAATTGTTAATGTTTTGGAATAAAAGTGACTGAGGACTTTTTTGTCACATAAAATATTTTACACATTTCCATTGTATTTCTGTGGAATCTCTGTTAACTCTTTTTAATAGTCTTAGCTGTAAATAACTTCAAGGACAACACTGTTGGATGTGAAGTAGAATATTTTTCTCAGACAAGTATTTATGCCAGTATATTTTACACTCAACTATGTGCTTTATTGGGGGCATTAAAAAAACGGAGCTATTCCCAACACCTGGATACCAACTGGGCCTGCATCCTCTTTAGAAATGTTGTTTAATAAACAGTGTAGCTTTATCATCCAGAGGCTGTTGCCAAATGCTGTTAATTAGGCCAAAAAATATTTTTTTATAGGTTTGTGAAACAGATCCACTTTTCTCTCTGTAATGGCATCTTAGCTTGAAATCCAGGAAGAAGTGGTGTATGGTGTCCATATCCATGATTTCCTGAATTGGAGAAAAAGTGTGGAAAGCATCTGGGGAGAAGGAGGCTCTTTACCAGCTTGTTTCCTGTAAGTTCAATTGGAAGACCTTGTCTGTGCAAATAGATTTCAAAATAGAGCCTGCCCTTTGACTGTCTCCGTAATTACATGGCTTGCTCTGTATTTTATTTGGCAGCCAGAGCAGTTAACCCCTGGAGGGAAGGGGCTGATGGCATGGCCAGCTTGGCTTCCCAGACAAGTCCAAGGGAATGAATAAACCAGTGTTTGGAGAAGCCCATAGCTGAAAACACACCGGAATAGTCTTTAACTGAACTGAAAATCTTTTAAAACAAGTTTAATAATGATTGGTTAAAAAACTTAACTTGGTCCTTGTTGTGTAGATTATAGAACAGTATTAATTGTTTTTTAAAAAATTGGGACTCTGGGGAGTTCCTTTTTGCTTTGATGTAATCAACATCTGTCAACAGAATGAATTTGCTTTTGTTTAGTTTCAAGGGCCCTTGTCCTTTAGCTTTGCCCAATCAGTATCTGCTTCAGCCTGGGGCATTCCCTTGTTTTGTGTGTGTGTGTGTGTGTGTGTGTGTGTGTTTGTGTGTGTGTGTGTGTGTGTGTTTTCTTCAACAAATGCCCAGGTTATTTCTTGTGAAATGTGAGCTTCTCTTCTGCCTTGGAATGGGAAAGAACCTTTAATCTCTCTCATTTATTTTTTAAACATGTACATTTTAGTACTAGGTTCACAAAATGAATAAAAGTTACATCAAATGATGCAGATTATTTAAGTTTTTCTTCTCAAAACTTGTGTAAGTTATGAAACCTATCAAACAGATGGCGTTTTAGGTCTAGAAAGATAAGGGCTACATGCATTTTCGGTGTCATCTTGGACTTAAAGCACACAGCCCCATAGCAGCCTGTACTCCCACTCTGGGTAATTGTCTGAGTTCATAAAGTGGTTCTAAACCAGCACCTTGAAAGTGTATTTCTGTGGTATATTCCCTTCCGAGCCGACTGTATGTAGAAAGTAACATTTTTAAACAGGTTAAAAAAAAAAAAAAGGTTCCAGATTGCTGTCACAACGTAAGTTGCTTTTTTTGGTTGTTAAAGTTAATATAGTATTTAAGCAAATCACCTGGTTTAAAATTAAAGTCATCAATGAGTTTAAGAACTATATTTGAAAATGAACTCGCAAAACATTGTTGTTTTCTCTCTTGGTAATCATAAATCATTTAAATCTGGCAGGCATTCCTCCCTTCATCCAAAATAATTGCCTCCATTTGTAAAATCAATTAGATGTTAATATGCTATAAATAATAGTTTTGTTACTAGATTTTGGCATTTACTGATCATTATGAAAAAATATATTCAGTAAGACATTTTACAGGGTGTCTTCTAAATTACACATTATCTCTGGCTGACATTGTTAGCTGATGGAAAGTAGTGCGCCCGGCCGCTTGATTGTGTTGTTGTCCCCCTAGATATTTGATACCTCTGAAATGTAACATAACTGAGGATCGAGGGCACACTGCAGGGTGAAAAGTGCTTCCTTGGAAATGCACCATGAAAAATATAGGTGTTGGTAGCCCACAGTTGAGTACAAATGTACTTTGTTCAGTTTTGCAACTGCTTAAAAGAATAGGCATTTTAAAGGGCTCTTTGAAAGTTCATTCAGACCTCTCCCTTAAAAATACTTGTTGACCAAAAGAAAACTCACATGTTCAAGGATAAAATCAGCTTAATTAAGGGTCATTAGTAAAGGTGCACATAACAACCCAGGGCTCAGTGGGTGAAATGGAAGCATTTCATTATGTGGTATAGAATGCCTGAGCAGATAACAATTAAAATGGACCCTGAGTAAGAGGCCAATAAATACAGGGCATGTGTGGGCAGCACGTTAGTCACTGAAAACGCATTCCTCCGCCATCACACTGGAATTCTGCAATCCCACCTTTTAGACTTAATCTGTAAAGGAAAATAAAATGCAGTGTTTAGAAATTGATGTTATTACCAAATATGAAAATATTTAAAACCGTAACCTAGATTTACATTCCAAAAGCGTATTTTAAATGTGAAAATGTGCTGCAGGATCCAGAGGAAATAAAGCAATTGCAAGAGACGTTCAGGCTGCACCGTGAGCTCCTCCAAGGAGTGAAAGGAGCAGTTGCCTGTAATTCTCAGCATTCAGCTCAAGCTAGGCGCTGACAGAACCTTTGTGACCTAAAATTAATTCTTACGACCTTTGAGAACAGTATAGTATTCATAATGAATAACGTGTATACTTACTACCAAGAAAACCCACTGTAGAGTTTCTGTTGGGTAATCCACAGTAGCAATACTCACTATGACTGTCTCTTGCAAGATCAAGTTAGTTCTAAGCAACCCCTTGCTGTTCCCGGGTGTTGGCTCTTCGGATGTTTCTGATGAGGTCCCACTGGCATCTCCTAAGCTTCAAATGGTCTACTTCCCCCTGTGGGTAATTAGTACATACTTGCGTTTTATTTCCCCAAAATAGTAATAGTTTTACCAAAAGAAGGTGTGCTGTGGGGGCCTGGGCAAATGAATGATAGTGCCAAGAAGACAGAGAGGCCACCTTGGGGCTGGTGGGAACTAGCCGGTGTCCCTGTCTTTATGATGGTCATCATAACAAGTCGGATGTTACATGTACTTGTAAGATATTGGTTGTGCTTTATAAAGAAAAGAAATACAGTACAACTTCTGCAATTTGACACCCAAGGGACTGTGACAAACTGGTCAACATATGGAGGTGGTCAGCATAAGGAAGTCGGCCTACTGTACTGATACGTACATGTGGTGCATGTCTGGTCTATGAAGACTAGAGGTGGTCAACTACGCAGGTTCTGCTGTGTACAGGAAACTCAACACCTTTTCTGCATTGATCTATATCAAATACTGTAGTTTGGGTATTCTTTTGGGGACCAATGATTTTAGTTTTGCTCACTCTGCATTGAGAAAATTTATTTACTACCTATTAATTACAATATAATAAGGTTGAGAACCTCACCCACTTTTTTGCTAGGTTAGTTGGAGAACCATTATCTCCTAAAGGTACCATGTCTTAAACATATTTCTTCATTTCACCTGTGAAAATAGTAGGTTTTTTTTTCTCATTTGTAATGAATAATTAGTGGAATAAACAGGTTATGGTACCTTATTATCCTGTTACCTTGTGACAACATTTATAAGTGTGTCTTTTATCAGATTGAAAGAAAAGATTTCACTTCATGTACAAAAGTGTCTTATCAAAGTGGAATTGCTGAATACGCTGCAGAATCATAATTGTCAACAGATTGGGTCTGTTCAGGCTGTGTTCCCAGTGTTCAGTGTTTTGCTACCCAATCATGTGTATGTGCCTCAGCCTTTTCTGCATCGAAACCGTCCTTTGGGAGGACAGGAACGTTGGCAACACTGTTCATCCTAAAAGGGAATGTCTCAAAAGCCTCATCTAGATATCCTAGTAGAGACTTGAGGATTTTGTGCTTCAGGTTTAAGTACATAGAAAAGATTTCACCTCTAATGACTATCTACTTGAACTTGATAATACTGATAAAGATGCTCTCTTTTTCGTGTAATCAGCCGCATTGAGAAAAGTCTTCCTAAGTCCTAAAGGTGATCACAGGCTACATCATCCCATTGCCTGGGATGTAGCGTGACAATCAAATGTTGTTATGAAGGCACAAATTTCAGAGCTGAAGGGACCTCGAAGACTGTGAAGCCCAACTCTCTCATTTTACTAAGCTTCTGCGTCGCAGTGGGTAACATCTGTGAAGTGCTCAGCAGGGAACTTGGCACCAGTAAGTTCTTGGTCATTCAGCATCCACTGTATTGCAAGGTCACGTAGTTAGCTCCAGGGGTGTGCCATGCAGTGTTGTGTCACTGGGGTCCTTTTTGTCATCACACATAACATATCTGACATAACCTAATGTATTTGTAGATTTGCTTACTGTCTGCCTTCCACCATGAGACTGTAAGCTCCATGAGAGCAAGGACTTTGTCATCTTTTCGTAACTAATTACTCTGCATCCAGAGCTTGGTGCATACAATGAGTTCAGTGAGTAGTTGTTGAATGACAAGGTAAATTTAGATGCCCTACAAGTGAACATGTACTAGAGTGGAGAAGGGAAAGGAAAAGAAATGAGCATTTATGGGGGCACCTTTTTTTTTTAAAAAGATGGTTTACATTCATATATACATTGTCTCAGCAAATGCTCGTGTCAGCCTCATGGAAGGGAGAGCATTATTCCCATTTAACAGTGAAGAAAGTAAGGGTCAGAAGTTATAACTCAAACCTGTTTGACTTCAAAGCTGATGCTATTTTCACTACCACAATGTCTCCCAATTAGATTATTTCTAGGCGTTTTCATGTAAAAATATCTTTATTCTAAATGTGAACCAGTTATATGATATTTACATTTCTCATGCTAAGAAAAAAATGTCCTTGAAATCCAACCCCTGAAAGAACACGTTATATAGCAAAGCATCCTAGCTGATAGAACTTATAGGACCCCTTGTACACTGAGAAGAGGTGGCTTGGAATGCCAGACATAGCCCTGGATTTGGACTCAGAGGACCAAGCTAGGGGCCAGGTAATTGAGAGACATATGAACCTTAGTTCTTTTTCCATAAAATAGTAATGTTAACAGCTGACCACCTACTGGCAAAGCTGGTAAAAGGTAGTGTGTGCAGAGCACATAGCACTGATCTTAATCAAAGAAAGCATCCATGAAATGTCAGCCACTATATATCGCCATTTCTATTGGTGTTGCCATTATCAATACAAACTTTCCATTCCACGTCCACACTGCCCAGCTAACAGTTCTGCCACCTCACTGAAGCGTGAGTTTGGTTAGTGAAGGGAGCTTGGCTTGAGGCAGGGGATGGATTGAGTCAGCTTTTCACCAGTTTTGGAGAAATAACTTAATAATCATAGTGACAGAAGTTCATGATGACTTTTACATTTTCATGGTGTTCCCGTGTGTTAGCTCATGTTTTTCTCTTGTGAAGAAGTTATGGAGGCACCTCTAACTGCTTTCCCTCAGCTTTGGCACTTACTGAGGAAAGTCCCTTCTTGTGCCTCAGTGTCTTTACCTCTGAAATGGGGTAATAACAGTTCACAACTCATAGAGTTTCTGTGAAGATTAATGAGTTTACATACGTAAAGTATCTAGTATAGTAATCAACACAAAATAAATGTTAACTATTAGAAGCTCTTCTAGAGCCCATGTCTTCTTTCCCATTTTACTCATTATGTATTCTTGGAAGAACTGGTGTTATCAGGCATCTACTGAACATGCAAGGCACCTTCACATTCCTTATTTCAACTAATTCTCACCTGAGACGCAAAAGAAGACACCTGTTCAGGGCCACCAGGCTTCTGCTCTCCGAGTATCTGCTCTTTCAAGGACACTACCATGTCCTTCATCAATCACTTGGGATGGGGTGGTGCCATTAGGGAAATATTATACTTTACAAGTTTTAGGGAATATACACTTGTGTCTATCAAGCAACCCTCCCTTTCTCCCCCTCTCCTTCCTTCCTTCTCTACTCTTTCCTCTCTTTCTGTCTTTTCTTTCTTTTCTCTCTCTCTCTCCCCCTCTTTCCCTCCTTCCCTCCTTCTTTTCTCTCTTTTTCTTTTCTTATTTGAAATAGGGTCTTATTGTATTGCCCAGGTCTTTAATTTCTGAGCTCAAGCAATCCTCCCACTTTAGCCTCCCCAGTAGTTGGAACTACCAGGTGCAAACCGTTCCACCTCGCTTTGGAAACTTCCTTTTTTTTAAAGAAATTATGTTGTTGGCATTTTGTCTGGAGTTTTGAATTGTTTGAAATAGCAAATACCTCTGTAAGTTGGATTCAATAATATCCCATTCAACTTTATGGAAAAACATAATTGAGTGAAACCTGTGACTCTGGGTCACTGACCATTGGGGTTCGTTTCCATCAGTGTCTTTCCCCAACGCAGAAACCCTGAGTTTTGGGGCCAGTACTCACCTGCAATTCATATTTTCATTATGTTTCACAGCTGAAATGTTACTATAGGCCAGATGTTCAAATGTTAGTGTGCGTCAGGACCACCCTGAGGGCTTATTAAAGCACAGGTTGCTGACCGCTGCCTCAGAATTCTGAGTCAGGAAAGGCCCAGGACCTTGCATCATTTCCCCAGCTGGTGGTCATACTGCTGGTCTGGGAACCTGACTTTGAGAATCAGGGCTGTAGACCAGGAGTCAGCAAACTTCTTCTGTAAAGGAGAATCAGTGCTGTAGACCAGGAGTCAGCAAACTTCTTCTGTAAAGGACCATGTAGGAAATATTTTAGCCTTTATGGGCCATATGGTCTCTCATAGCAGCTTGACTCTACCTCCGTAGCTCAAAACCAGCCAAAGACAATTGTAAGCAAATGAGGGTAGCTATAGATCAATAAACTTTTATTTATTGGCACCAAAATGTGAATTTCATATAATTTCATATCTTATAAAATATGAGCTTTCTTTTTATTTTTCTAACAATTTATAAGTGTAAAAATCATTCTTAGGTCTGTATAAAGCAGGCAACAAGTCAGATTTGGCCAGTGGGCTATTGTTTGCCGGTACCTGGCATGTATCAATAGTTGTGACTTGTTGGGTTGTTTTTAATATTCTTATTCTAATTATAAAAATAATGCAAATGGATAGTTTAAAACATCCTAACAATATAGAAGAAAATAAAATGAATCAAAAAGTCTTCTTCCATACCTCCAGCCCAAATCACATATCCCAGAAATAACTACTATTGATAATATCAATTTCCAAAAATGTTATAGACACGTATAAGCTTATATAAATGTATGTACTTTCTTCCATTAATGAGTTTTTTATACATATTGGTCAGCATTTGCTTTTTTCCCAACAGTGCATTGTGACTTCTTTCCCTATCGATACAAAGAGATGATTTAGCTTGTTCCTTTTAATGGCTCCCGAGTTTTCTGTCATGTAGATAATGCCACGTTTAACCAGTCCCTCCTGATGTTTTCCATTTCTTCCTACCATAAACAGTGCTGCATTGAGGCTACATCTTTTTACATCTATCATTGCCTCATTTCTGTAGGAAAAAGTCCTCAGAGATGAGCTACTGAGTCAAAGGTTATGTGCATTTAAAATTTTGACCAATATTTCTAATTCCTGTTGCAAGTGCCTTCAACCCTGTGTTTCTTTTTGCGGGGGTTACACCTACATTTTTGCTATTTAGTCTTTATCTGACTTGAGCATTCATCACAATAAATTTCAGTATAATGCCTCACTGCCCAAGAACTTAACACAGAGTAGTAATCCCACGGAGGGCAAAAAGTGCAGCTGGCAATTTGTCCGTGATTCTTGAAAGGAAAACAGCTTTAAAGAGTATAAAGCCATCAAAACAGTGCCCTGAATCCAGGGTCATCATGGACATTGCCACAAAAGTATCACAGCAGAAATTGTTCTTTTTACAGACCTGCTTAGCAGATGTTTCTATATGTTTGTTTCCCATTAGAGTTTTCCATTGTCAAGCATTTATGTAAACATGGTATTAGCTAATAAATACACTGTGCTACTATTGTACTAGAACTCAGAATACCACTGCTTTCCTCCTAGTTAGGGCTTTTCCTTTTTGAGTCAATAAAGTATTAGAATAATGATTTAATAGATAACAGTACAACATCTCAAAGTAGAACACTGTTAGGTTTTCTTGGGGTTTTTTTTTTTTTTTTTGTTTTTTTTTTTTACCTAACATATGTCTATTTCTGCTCATAGGTTGTCATAGGATTTTCTCTTCACCATTCAGTCGTATCTACTTACACAAGCAGTCGAGCAGTCAACAAAGAAGAAATGTCTTTTTTCGGAGACAAAGAGATATTTCACACAGTATAGTTGTGCCGGCTGCAGTTTCTTCAGCTCGTCCAGTCCCTAAGGTACTGTATTGCCTATTATCTGCTGCCTAGAGATATCTTTTCCAGCCAAGATAAAGGTTGAGTGTAGAAATGATCAAACGTTTTTGCATCTTTGATTTCTGAGCCATTTGAGTCATAATTTTAAAACTTGGTTCATGATTTAAAATCGTGATGTGAGGAATCTTGACATTCTGCCTTGCTATAACATTAATTTTTAAAAATAAAGCTCTGAGCTTCCAACTGCTTAGCTTATTTCGAATTAAAATTTCTGTCATGAAATTTTCTATACTAAATTTTTAGCCCGAAGATAAAACTATATGTGTATAGTTTCCTAACTTTTTTAGAGGAAAAAAAATTGACTTTAAAATTGCGATGGATCAAAAGAGATTTTTTTTTTTTTTTAAACACACATGCAAAATTTTTTTTAAAAGCTGGCTCTTATACTTTCTGTATTACTGATGCTGCTGCTGTCTTTGAATTGTCTTTTAGAGTAAATTAAACATCTTGTGTCAGAGCATTCTTGATTTTTTTCAGAGATTGCAATTCTGTGGAAAGCAATCTATCCATTTTTGAAAATGCAATATGAAGGAGGTATGCGAAGTCCTTTAGGAAGAAGAACAGCTAAAAGAAATATAGATTTGTCACAAAAATCACCTGCTTTCTCCCTTCCACGCATTTTTTATAGCGTACGCACATTAAGTATGTTATACTTCCTGAAGATGAGTGGCCCATTCTGTGGCAAAGGCTACTGAGACAGAAGAGCCACCAGAGTCCAGAGTCCATGCCTTGGCTCAGCTGAGGCCTGGCTAGCACAGTGAGAGCTAGTGTTCAGAACTAGTCCCCAAAAAGAAAAAGAGATCTCCAGAGAGGAGATGTATTGTTTTAGACATTTCAGTCAGTTCCAGTGACAACCCAACAGCCCTTCTGCCTGTACCTATCACCTTGCCAGAGCACAGAGCAGGGTGGATACAGGAACACAGGCTGCTGCGGGGAGACCCAGTGGGCGTTCGAGGGCATTCACCGGGTAGCCCCCAGAGCTCAACTGGGGCAAGCCAGACAGCAGCATTACCTGCATCAGAAAAGCCCATCTGAGCAGGGGAATAAGTAAAGATCCTGAGGTTTGGCTTGAGGGACCTCACAAAGAGAAGAGCCCTCACCTCAGTCCTTCTAGAGCGCCCCGACACTTCATTTGAATGGTGTTGTCTCCCTCAGCTTCCTGTCCTAAACTACTATGTAGCTTCTGTCCAACAACCTCATCGTTTGTAAGGCTTTACAAACCATAAATAGTTTGCAAACAGCCATGCACAACTTGAGACTGAGAGAAGCTCTGTGTGTGAGATAGTATTTATTTTCTGAATACTGCCCGGGGGGTTAAGTAAAGGGTGGAGAATGGTCTGTAAGAGTCTGTAATAGTGATCAGTGTCCTGTGTTTTGAATTTTGGGGGTGCTTTTTGTTTGTTCTTGATAGATAGTGGAAAGGTTCTACATGATTTTTATGTACTTGGGGAAAAAAGAAAGTTTTGTTTATTCTAGTCTCTCAGTTTGAGAATGGTTGCAAAGTATAAGAAAAGCGTATGTGTAATGGGCGTCAGGGAACTTGACAGGCAACCTTTTTACCTATTTTTCATTGAGAGAGGGTGTTGGGAGCTATCCTTTGCATAAATTTTATCTTTGTGTTAAGAAGATGAAAGTGCTCTTAATTAGCCATTTGGCAAATTTGAAGCTTGGTGCTATTTTTCATCGATGGTGATATGTTTCTAACTGGGTTGGGAAGGGCAAGAAAAGAAAACTACTGTTTGTTTTGATCAGAAGTCTACTTCAGTCCAGTTTGACTCAAAGCACGGTAAGACCATCCAGAGGCAGCACCAACAGGCAATGTTAAGTTCAAAAGGGCAGGGGGGAAGAACCAGGGCAGCCTGGAGGGTCTGTTGTGCTGGCTTTGGAGGTCGGTGCTCCGGCAGGAAGGGCAAAGCTCCATGAAGCAGGAGGCTGTGTCCGAAAAAATGATCCCATTGTCGTGCGCTGGGTTCTGATCTTCGTTTTCAATCCTTTTTCCTCAAGCACATAAAGAAGCCAGACTATGTGACGACAGGCATTGTACCCGACTGGGGAGACAGCATAGAAGTTAAGAATGAAGATCAGATTCAAGGGCTTCGTCAGGCTTGTCAGCTGGCCCGTCATGTCCTCCTCCTGGCTGGGAAGAGTTTAAAGGTGGCGTCTCACCAAGCCTCAGAATGACTTACATAATGGACCACAAACACCCTACATTTTTTTCTTTCCCTTAAACTCTCTAACTCATCTGTGTACCTATCTAACTTGTCTTAGAACATTAAGTAAGGCCTTGGGATGAGGGAAAGGAATTTTGTTATTTTATGTGTTTGTTCTAGAAGTAATTTAAAATCCAAATTCAGGGGTGGCACCTGTGGCTGAAAGGACTAGGGCGCTGGCCCCATATGCTGGAGATGGCGGGTTCAAACCCGGCCCCGGCCAAAAACTGCAAAAAAAAAAAAATCCAAAGTCAGTTTTAACTAGCAGAATGCTAGAGGTACTTTGGGCTGAATCAACCAATCCAAGTTGTTCAATGGCCCCTCTTGCTTCTGCCTGTAGTTTCTGCTTTTATTCCCCCACATTAATTCTGTGCATACAGATTTGCTCTGCCTTGTACTTTGTCTCCTGTTTTCTTGCATTAGCTTTACAAAGAATAATCAGACCAGATACACATGGCTATAGGTAATATGGCGATGTAATTGTGTACAACTGTCCTACTGCAAGATTCAGTTCTTTCATAGTAATCTGAAATATAAGGATCATAAAACAAAATAAGAGCCTATAGTTTACAAAATAAGAGTCTGCAGCATTAGGAAGTAATACTCAAAGATGAGATGATTCATGGTATCATCTGTGCAATAAACTTGTTATAGCAACATGACTAAGCATAATGCGAATATAAAATAACACAAAGAAAATTATTGAATAGTTAATTTTTAATAGATTTTATTTTTTGGTGTAGAACATTATTTATGATTTATGTATTCATAAAGATGATGTTTATGAACTTACAAAACTTAATTTCAACTTTCTTTTAGTTTGGGATACCTTCCAGTAAGAGAAAAATATTTTTTAGAAACCCATTTATTTAGCCAGAGGCACAGTGCCTCATGCCTATAATCCCAGCTATTCTTCGGTTTCTGAGGCAGGAGCATTACTTGAGCCCAGAAGTTCAAGACCAGAGACAAGCCTAGGCAATATAGGTAGATCCTACGTCTCCTCCACCCCCCCAAAAAAATATTTAGGAATGAAAGAAATCAAAATCAGTGAAAATCAAGTCTGTACAAAATGTAGCAGACTCCGTTTTTTAAATGATAACACCATCATCTTCATGCCACTGCTGCAAAACCTGTATTATATTTCACTGATATAAAAAAGTGTGGGTTGACCTACTTTTCAAGCTTTGTTGTCTAAACTGAAGATGCTTTTGAGCATTTATTTATATGTTTTCATTAGCCCAGGGTGCTGACCATTGAGGAAGAAGAAGGAATTGCTGAGGAACTTATTTTTGAAATCTTCAGGCTAAATTGGAATTATAGCATTTAATCACCTACAAATGATTTAGAGTTTAAAATTTCTGTTTCCCAATAGTCTATAACACCATCATGTACCCTAATACCCTAAATATAAATAAACACCTAATACCCTAAACATATCCTAATGTTTAGGATTATAACATTAATCATAATAGATTAAAGTGTTGTACTGTAAGTTTATCGTAGTAAATTTGAACAGTCTCACATAAAAGTGCCATTTCTATAGACATAGTTGATAAAAACAAGAGATGTCTTCAACTGTCACTGCACAATTTCTTTATTTAATATTTTAGGTTGACATGACAACTGAAGAGATAGATGCTCTTGTTCATCAGGAAATCATCAGTCATAATGCCTATCCCTCACCTCTAGGCTACGGAGGTTTTCCAAAATCTGTTTGTACCTCTGTAAACAACGTGCTCTGTCATGGTATCCCTGACAGGTATTCATTTCTTAATAACATATTGTTCCTTTGAAAAGTAAAACATGAAACTAAGATCTATAACATATGTTGAAAGATACTATCATTCTATTGAAACATTGAAATGTACTGACATATTTTTTCTAAAGTTAAATATGGTAAAACAGAAATTTGGAGGCATTTTGCTTCTAAATGGACATAAAACCACCATTTAATGTTTGTTAAAGCAGTACGAATTCTAGAAAAGGGGTTGTACATTAAATATTTCTTTTACCTTCCTAAATTTTAACCATATAAATGGTAAAAATCCAAATGTAGGCAAATACTTGCTATCTTCTATCATTTTAGTTTTTGGCAAAATTAAGGTAATGAAGGAGTACATGTTTTGAAAAAAATAGAGTTGATTTTTATACCATGGCAAGATGTTCCTATCATGTATTGCTTGTGATGTGACTGACATAGGTTAAAGATGAAATATAGTCCTTCCGTTTCTTCCTCCTTCACTCCGTATTGTAATTGTTACTCAGTGGGTTTGTAATAGTAGTCATTAGGTATTTATTTTTATATTCCTTTTATTGAGATCTGCCTATCACCATTTTTTTTCTGTTTATGTTTCAGTCGACCTCTTCAGGATGGAGATATCATCAACATTGATGTCACTGTGAGTAAATCATATAAAAAACAGTCTTTGATCAACTTCAGAATTGCTGGTAGCAACAGGAAGAGTGGATTGAAAATGTGAACTGCACCGGTGGAAGTGCTGTTTACTTCTAGACCCAAACGCAAGCAGCTGGTTTCCTTTTTTGTCTTTAACTCTGTGTTTATTCCAAGTAAACCCAGGCCTGACTTGAATTTAGGGCTGGAATCAGATGCACTGAGATCAATGTTGGCCTAAGTGAAATGTCAACCCAATCCTGCTATGTGTCATGTTTTTGAGAAGGTGTAATTGTTATTGATCCACTGTGTAGTTAACGCAGAGCCCCATAGCACTAGGCAGCTGCTGAAGCTAGATATGTATGAGATGAGCTAACACGGAGAAAGCCAGCATTTTTCCTTCACTATGCCAAGATTGATCTTCCTCTTCCTGCTGATTTTGAGTGGGGCCTGTCATTATCTTACTCTGTCATTAGGAGCTACATTGGCCTGTGTGTGTCAGTCTATTTGGACAGCAACTCTTTCACTAGCAGTGTTCCCTAGATTTATTAAAATCCTGAAGGTATCGTCACGTTCCATTTCTGGTATGGAGAGCCATGAGCTCAAAGCATACAAGCAGAGTGATTTTTCTGTCTGAACTTAAGTCTTCACTAAATGGTTAATAGCTTTTCTTTTAAATAACAAGCCTAAGCAATTTAATATAGGGACTTTGAATTGTACAAGCTCTATCTAACCTTTTCTAATTTTTTTAACCTTTCTTAGACTTGGGTTATTTATATTTTCATAGTTCCTTTTATTAAAATATTTTGTAATTTGGAATTATATAGATCATAAATAAATTCTGTGCATCTGATGATTAACAAATACATTTTAAATAAACCAAATTTAGACATCTGATGAGAATTAGTTGAGTTGATATAGAAGGAATATGGTTTTTACTAGTGAAATACTTTTTAAAATTATGTCTAGACCACAAAACCTAGGTAGGAGTGGAAATGAAATAGGAAATATAGAAATAGGCATCGGATAGTTGTATTCAGCCAGATTTTCAGTTGTTTAAATTAATTTAACCTTTTCTCTTCATCTCAATTTGTATGAGGAGATAACCAAAGATTCTCTTATTGCGGATACTATTTCCTACATCATTTTGTCCTACTTAGAATACTTGAACATTTGCTCCATATATATCCTGTTGGTATCTTTCCAACTCAGAATCACATAAAGGAGGTATTTTTTGAAGTGTGCCTGAAATAAAGTCTCTTTCATGATCTGCATTTATTTTGGATTGTACCTGATTTCAGGGTTTTACATTTATTATTTCACCTAATCACCCTCTAATAAAACATTGCTGTTTTGAATGAAATAGGCATACTCTTCCCTACTGTTTCTAATGTATCCAAAGATAATACTCTATTCCTTTTCTAAGTTTCCCAAAGACTTTTAATAAACAGTTTCATTTTTAACATTCGAATTCTTTCACAATTATAAAACTCACAAAGCAAAGTAAAATACTTTCAAGTATCTAGAAATGTGAAGGAATCTAGGAAACAGGTTAGTTTCTTAACAAATTATATTTTTATGGAATATTTTATTAAGTGAAGGAGTCTGTTATCAGATCCTATGCTTTTATCAGAAACACAGAAACACTCGTTGCATTATGGAACAGTTTACCTATGTAGTATAACATCACAAGAAAATAGGTTTCTTTCCCTCTTGAAAGTTGAATGTTATGGGGTGGTGCCTGTGGCTCAAAGGAGCAGGGCACCAGCCCCATATGCGGGAGGTGGCTGGTTCAAACCCAGCCCTGGCCAAAAAACTGCAAAAAAAAAAAAAAAAAGAAAAAGAAAGAAAGTTGGATGTTTTTTCAAAACAGATGTGGTGCCCTTAGTAGTTGCTCAATAAATATTTGTTAAATAAATGAAGTATAAGACAAGAATAGTTTATTTATACAAACAGAAGTTATAGATGACTTCTCCATAGACTTTCAGAAGTATTCATATATTTTGAATCTTCCCATAGTCATTTTGAAAGCTAAAAATAAGTAAATGAAAAGATGAATAAAGATTTTAAAAATACATTGTTACTTAAAAAACATTTATATGAACATTCACAGTTAAAAACATTCTTGAGGGTGGCGCCTGTGTCTCAAAGGGGTAGGGTGCTGGCCCCATATGCTGGAGGTGGCGGGTTCAAGCCCAGCCCTGGCCAAAAAACTGCAAAAAAAAAAAAAAAAAATTCTTGAATAATTGTATTAATATTAACAAATTTTATGTTCTTATATATAAAATCAAAACTTGTACTTTTCCTGGATTTCAAAGGACTGCAAGTATATCTATAAAATACTATTCTATTACATGATAATGAAGATAATTTGATATAGTAGGAAAAACATTCCATTAGAAGGCAATAATGCATCATATTAGTCTGAATTTACCACTATATTCTGCATTAAGCTTAAACAAGTTACTTGTTCATGCCTCAGTTTTGTAACTTACAAAGTGAAGATCTAATGAAGATTTCTCTTACTACCTTCACAAAGTCTAAAAAAGCGTTTTTTTAAAATACAAAATAGTATACAGATTTAAGACATTAATTCAGTATCAAAACAGACAGAAAGCTCAATAGATTTTTATAACAGTTTCTGCATTCTATTTTATTACAAAGGGAAATATGAAAAATAATTAGATAGCAAATATATGCAAAATAACAAATTCCATGCTGCATCAAAGGATCAATGTTCAACCAGTCTCCTGTGGCTTCTATCTTTGTTATAGTGTTTGGTAATCATTGATTTTTTTTATAATCTGATATCTTTCAAGGCTACTGAATTACTGAGGACTGATAAAATTCTATTTTGTGTAATTTTACTTTAAGCCTGTTTTATTATATTTTAATTTTTTAAAAATCCACATATAGTACTTTATGTTAACATTTTGCCATCAGGAACATTTGATTAAGATTTCACTTCTAGACATAGGATTTTCCTATGACGTATTGCATTCCTACATTGGGCCATTTCAATTCTTAGAACTAAATTCTCCTACTGTGTGTTATAATACCCACATGTCTATCTTTTTTCTTGTTATTATATATCACTTCCAGGTATAGAACTGGTAAATAAAAGATCAAGTAAATCACTGACATTGAAGAAAACTTTTCACTCTGTTAAATACTTCTTGGTTCTCTAAATCTATTCTTGCAATTGTAGATCATTATCTTTGGTCACTAAATTTTGCATATATATTTTTATCTTCTTAGAAATAAGTGCAGGATCAAAATGTTACAGTAATACTCTAATCGTAATGCTGAACTAGCCATAGTAGTTAACTTGCTTGTTTTTAAATTTTTCAGTTGCATTGCATGGCTTTATCTTTTTAATTTTTGGAAGGTTTTGGCATATCTATTTCTTCTTTTTTTTTTGTAAACTTGAGAGTAATTGTGGAAGGGTAAAACACAAGAATCCACTAAACATAGATGACCACAATGTGCACTGTAGAAGAGTAGATTTTTAAACAGACATATTTTAAAATCTCTGCTTGAGTTTAGGTGTATTACAATGGCTATCATGGAGACACCTCTGAAACATTTTTGGTGGGCAACGTGGATGAAAGTGGTAAAAAGTTAGTGGAGGTGGCCAGGAGGTGTAGAGATGAAGCAATTGCAGCTTGCAGAGCAGGGGCTCCCTTCTCTGTAATTGGAAACACAATCAGGTAAGCCTTACACTGACAAGTGAAGGAGGGCTGGCAAACGGGGCAAAGGTTATTGGTGGCTTGGTATAAAGTTGATGACATGTTTTATGATTCAGAACCATCATTTCAGTCTGATACCAGAATGTGAGCTACCAGGCTACAATGTTGTTCCCTGGGATTTAAAAACAAAAAAGGTTTTCAAAAAGTGAATTATACAAGGGTCAGCAAAGCAACTTCTAGGAGGAACAGGCAATATTTATATGGCTGCTTTTGTTTTAGTTTGACGTATAATCACACCAAATATGGAAAAGGGATGAACATCCCAGCCTTTAGATAGTGAGACAGGAAAAAAGCTAAATTTTATTTAAAAAATGAAGTAAAATGTATTCCTGTGATACAAAGATAAAAAGCGTTAGCCTAAGCAAGCCTCACCTTTCAAATTAGTGGATTAGCAAATAGTGTGAAAGGGTGATCTTCTGTCCTTTTTAAGTCTGGTTCATTTTTCCTGTAAAACATTGTTTATTTTTCACACAGTACTCTACCCTTACTTTTTGAGAGTATGTATATTTTCTGAATTTAAGACTTTTCTTTGTAATCCGTTATATACTTTAGGTCTTTTTTCCTCCATAACTGTTTTGAAGTAGACATGCAGAGTGTGTGTTTTCATTTTAAAGTAATGCATTTTGTTAAAGACGGTCACATCAGTACCCTTTAAAGTACTGTTCTCATTAATAAGAACCATTGAATACTTCCCATTTGTCCCAAGGATGGAAGGCTTAGTCACCTTGAAAAGATGCTGCCTTTTTTCTTTGTAAGCCTTCAAATACTTTAAGAAAAAAGGCAGCAAAATATCAGCTAAATGTATTTATGGCTTTAAAAATATTGTAACAGTGTCTGAATCAAACTTTAGTAAAATCTCTTTGGGTTATATCTGAGAAGCTTTTATTGAAGACTTTGAACAAAATTGTGTTTTTGACAGTTTTAAATTATAGGCTAACTAGCCTGGGAAAAAAGGATAGTGTCTCTCTGTTCTTTCATAGGAAATGTTGAATCAGACCCCTACTGGGAAAAGAAATTTAATGCATATCTCACTATCTTACTGTCCATGAATATAATAGAAATGAATTCAAAATGCAGTTTTATTTTTGCAAATGGGATGAGTCGATAGATGCACCTCATATTTTTGAACACCTAGGGTTCAACAAATTTACTGGTGGTGCTCTTGCATTTTAACAAAATTTATTCTTCAGTAGAAGGGGGCAGAGAACACTAGATTCTTATTCAAGCATTCTATCGAGCTCTGCATTCATGGCTGTGTCTAAAGGGCATGTCAGCCTTTGATTCTCTCTGAGAGGTAATTATCCTTTTCCTGTCACGGAACAACAAATGATAGCTAACTACAGAGGCACATTTGCAGTAGTCACATTCATCAACTGCAGAAAAAAAAATTCAATTTAATTGTGCAACACAGCTGCACATGGGCTTTTGAGCATTTCTGTTGTTCTCCCTGTCTCGCTATTCCTCCCTCCAGATCTATTTTTTAAACTTTTTTTCTGGTTATTTTTTCCCCTTTTTGTCTCTTCTTCCATTTTTACTCTCTGTACTTTCTTGTTAAAGTAATTTTCCTTTGTGGCTCTCATTCTTTTTTCCCCATTGAAGGCTATGAATGTAGAAAATTATCACAATTACTCATATAATTGAGCCTCTTTGTAGCAAGTGCAACTCCAGTAGCCTTTCTCCATCATGAAAATGGTTTCATTATAGGGTTTTTCATATTCTCTGACACCATCTACACAGAGGAACAGGCGTACAGATGAGATGTACTAGGAACAGGCTAGATCAGTAAGGTCACAGTAGGAATAATTAGCTCTGCTATGGAAAGAGCATCTAGGCCTTTTACTGCTACATAAATGTACTGTCCGTGGCTTTTAGTCACAAAAAAAACTTACTAACAAATGGAGCTCCCGCCTACTACTTTGAAAAAAAGATTTGTATCAACACTACAATTTTCCATCATTAAGACTAATAACACAGAGCCTAGTATACATCAAGGGGAATAAAAAGAAAAATCTCACATTCAAGTGGCGGCTGGGTGCTGACCTTTGTTCCCTTTTTTTGTGTACGACTTAACTCTTTACAAAAAAGAGCCACACGCCACACCAACATGCAGGTGAACTCCAGCTAGTACTAGCAAAGCACAGCATTCAGTTGGAAAATCTGATAAATCTCCATGCAGGATAATGCATTTCATTACATATTCACTACATTAATTCTAGCTACATTAAAAAAAAAAAAAAGAAGACGAAGAAGAGTAGAATTGAAAGTGACATTGAATTCTAGCTATCTGGATACAAAGGTCAGTCTTCGCAGAGTATGAATTTGCATGTACAAGCTCCTTTGAAAACCAGATCAGTAGGAACAACTGCACTTAGAAAACTATGTGGAAAATAATAGACAGTGAACTTTTTACTTTTACCCTAATGCGCTTCATTATTTAGATGGTTTATGTCTGCCACAGGAGAGGAAACTGGCCCTGATTCTGACAAATGTTTGTTCTGATGTGGTAAAGCTGTGTTTCTGGACATCTTTTATTTGGCCTGTTCTTATTCAGACAAAATCTTAAGGGAGTAAATAAACAAACAATATCCACCTTTAAGCCAAAAGTACTTGAAATCATTACAGACCAAAGGTTTACAAACATCTTTCAACTTGGCCTCATTTCTTTTAAGACATTTACCATCTTTTGCATAGCCTCTGATACACTTTGAAAAGAATATTCAAACAGCTCATTTTAGTATTTTTGTTATCTAAAACCTGGAGATCTCTATAGGAAATTCTCCTCTGAAACTTAAAGAATAGGATGATTTACTTAAGAAGTATAAGTCAAGATGATTTAATGAAACAAGGTTTCTGTGTCCCCTTTTGCTTTGTGAGGGGTGCCTACCGATCCTTAGGGCATAGTATGATTATATGCACTGTACATCCGTCTGCTTTAAAATATTTATAAATCTGTATCTTTGTAATTATCTCTAGATTATATGATCTGTATATATGAGCATATTGTGAACATGTAGATTCATGCATCACAAATATGTGACAGTTCAATCAAAAATAATTTAAACTTAGAGTTGTAAATATCATGATGAAAGTATCAATAAATGTTTTTTAATGTTTAATTCATAAGTATATGTTTTGATATTAATTTAGAACAATATGAAGCAGATTTTAAAAAAATAATCTCTTTCTATTAGATTATGCACATTTAAACAATAAGTGGCTCAGGCAAAATAAGTCATTTTAATGTCATCTGTGATGGATTTTTCTTGACAGCTACTGTAAATTACAATTACACTGCTTCTCTCTGCACATGAAAGTAAGCATTGCAATAAATTATCTTTTATTTCAATCTATCATGCCTGCTTTTCAGAAACAGAAAACCTCAAATAAAACTTCAGCACTATTGTAAGAAAAATACAGTAATTTGTGATCCAGTCTGAAACAAAAAATGTGTACCACTTTTTTTGAAAAGAGTTGCTGGGTTTCAAAAATATTACCAATTAAGGGCGGCGCCTGTGGCTCAAGGAGTAGGGCGCCCACCCCATATGCCAGGGGTGGCGGGTTCAAGCCCGGCCCTGACCAAAAACTGAAAAAAAAAACCCAAAAATATTACCAATTGTACTTAAACATTCTTCATCATTGGAGGGAATTCCTGAATTTGTACATTCCTTTATTCAAAGACTACTGCTTACAACAAATATCTAGACAGGTCAAAGTAAAGTTCCATTAACCTATAAATCAGATGTCATTTGAGATCCTTTATTAGAGATGTGACCATTGGAGGGTAGTGTTGTTTATATTTGTAGGATTCATGGAAAAAATGGTAATAAAACTATTTCTGTGTATTTTTTTATTTCCTTATAAGAACTTGCACTTAAACACAGTACTCCTCTGCCCTCTTGGGGAATGTATTTTTAGTCATAAAAAGTAATTGAAATGTGTCAGGAAACTTAATTTATATATCTGGACAATACTTCAGTTGAGTACAACCTTATGAAACAGAATTAAATGGAAGAAAATAGTCACAAAATGAAAATCCTTAAAAGATACTTCTACCCAGGGTGACAGCTTGAGCTCTGTCTCAAAAAAAAAAAAAAAATCTCTTTCACTTATAAGCCATAACTGAAACATGACCTGTAACACTACACTATAATTGAAAAGCAAATTCATAAACTACCTGTATAGGCCTTCTTCCTCCTCATCCTCTCCATCCCCCAAAATTCCATATGAAGAGCTTCAAATCATAAATCTGCTTGGGTTCATGGGTAGGTGTTATACTGTCTTAAAGAACTTTTAGTTAGAAAAAAAAATCAGAAGGGCTAATACCAGGAGAATTCTCAGTGGATTTTAGCAAAGAGAAGGCAGATTTCATCAGTGAAATGTCCAGGCAAGAAAAGGGTCATGGCCCTGCGGTGAGCAGCATTGGGAAGCAACCGTGGCACTTCTTGGACATTCCTGCCATCTCTGCTTTTGCCGTTTCCCCCAACACACCAGTCAAGAGGTGCATGCTCCACTTTCCCACAGTTAAGGTTACCAGCCCTTAACTTTCATGTTAGAAGAGTGGAGTTGCTACTACAAGTCACCTGGATTATTTCTGAGAATCAGATTTATAAAACCTATAATCAGGTAAAGAATCTTTTGCTCCCTGTGTATCCTGAAATAGTAGAAGGGGCATACTTTTGGACAGTAATTAGGAATATTAGTGAGATTTTACCCTATTTAGTCCCAGTCAATATGTGTTAAAAACTGCCACCCATAAGGAAAATACCCTGAAAAGCAGACAGACATGCGCTTAGCTTCTGGGAATCAAGCATTGAAATGGGTGCTCAACCAGGGAACTGTGCACAGTTTGTCCTGTTCTTTTCCTTTTTCCACTCAGCTTTGAAATCCTCTAACATTTGCATCCACGACATACAGATTCTGTTCTCCTGCTATAACCAGAAGTTCCAGCAGGACCCTGGGAGTAGATCTTTGTACTCAGATTTCTTTATAGCCACCTAGGAATAGCACAGCTTTTTTTTATGAAGAGGAATTAAGAGGTATGATGGAGCAGGGACCCCAAGTGTTTTTCCAGAATGGGCTTGCTTCCTCTCCTCTCATCGGAAATTAAAATGAAGATTGCCATTGTAACACACATTTAAGATGTAGCCATGATGCCTGCCAATCAATTGGATTCTTAAAAAAAAACTAGTTTTTTTTATTTTTTTAAAAGAAAATAGAGTAGTTTATATTGAATGCTCTTGGAATCATCAAGGTTTGTTAGGACTAAACTAACAAAATGTGTAAGTTGGGTAGCATCCATTCTTATTAAAACAAAATCTACATTATTTTATTTTATTCAATAATATCTCTTCTATCTATTCACTCTGTCCTCAATTTCTATTCAGAAATTATGTGGTGCAAATAGAAACACCTCGGGGCAGGTGTCATGGATACAGAGGTTGGAGATTTCACATTTGAGTGGAAAGAGGAAAAGAACAAGACAGATTTCCCTCCGTTCCTTAGTTAAGCACCCATCACAAATAGAAATACCTCCTGCCCAAAGCACACAGACCAAAAGAAATAACCAAAGAGTACAGCTTAAGGGATGAGAATGTCGACTTCCTACTCCTGCCCTCAACTTGTGCATGGCTTACCTATTTTTGTGTTATCAGTTATATCAGAATCAAATTTGAAGAAGAGGGTATCCATCTCCTGGTTATAGTGACATCCAGGTCTCAGTAAAGGTATCTTAAAAGTCTGGAGTATTTCAAAAAATGTATATGTAGTATAGACACAAATACCTATAAGGACACTGTCTAAAACCCTTTGAGTTCATGTTAAAGTAAACCTAGGGTCTGTTAGAAACTCTAGTTTAAGATCTAGAAACTTTAGTTCTGTTAAGAATTGAAATAGCATTTCTGTAAGTTCCAATCCATTGTTATAGTTAGCGTTAGGGGCATGTGTCCTTCATCAACATGAAAATATAAATTGTTAATGGTACATAATGTTCTGGTCTGTCTGATGGGCTCTAAAATAAACATGTTCGGCTTGGTGCCTATTCTCAGCAGCTAGGGTGCCAGCCACATACTCCAGAGCTGGCGGGTTCAGGTCCAGCCCAGACCTGCCAAACAATGACAACTACAACCCAAAAATAGCCAGGCTTTGCGGCAGGCACCTGTAGTCCCAGCTACTTGGGAGGCTGAGGCAAGAGAATCATTTAAGCCCAAGAGTTTGAGGTTGCTGTGAGCTATGATTTAACAGCACTCTACAGCAGGTGGCATAGTGTGACTCTGTCTCTAAATAAATAAATAAATAATAAAATAAAAACATGTTCGCCTGGTTTCAACAACTTTTCAACCTTGTAGGTGAAGATTTTAAGGTTGGATTCTATGTGCTAGGTTTCATTTATGTGGGATAGACGGAAGCCAAAACATTTGCATGTAAAAATAACTGATGAAATATTAAGAATTAGGAATCACAGGCTGGTGTGGTGGCTAATCCTAGCACTTTGGGAGGCTGGAGCGAGAGGATTGCTTGAGGTCAGGAATTCAAACTAACTTGAGCAACATAGCGAGACCCCATCCCTACACAAAATGGAAAAATTGGTCAGATGTGGTGGTGTGCACCTGTAGTCCCAATTACTCAGGAGGCTGAGGCAAGAAGATGGCTTAAGCCTAGCAGTTTGAGGTTGCAGTGAGCTATGATGACACTACTGCACTTTAGCCAGGGTGACAGAGTGAGACCCTGTCCCCAGCAACAACAAAGAGGAATTACAATGTTAGCTTCTCTAAAGCATCATTGTCATTAAAAAGCATTCTCTATGAATTTGTTATGGTGTAGGTCTTGACTGGAATTCCCAAATGATCACAAAAGTTTCAGAGGGTTTCAAGAATGTTGACAAAGCAGATTCAACCTTTTGTGTACATCTGTAAGATGTGTAATGTTTTGAAATAGAGAGGAATAAAGGGAACCACAGAAGTAGAAAGTCATATTTCTATATTGTATTTTTTTACTCTAATTCCCTTATCAGTAGTAATTTGCACAGTCTTTTCATGAAACCCGATCTGCATGATATGTACATCTTGGTTCTGCATATCTGTGTGTGTGCACACTGATTTGTTGTCTAAAAGGGGCTTTGTTTGAATACTGTATTAAGGTAAACAACTCAAACTACTGTGCTAGATACATACATTCTTTCTTCATATATCCAAAGGGAGTTGTTACAATCAACAGCAAAAATTAAGATTATTGAAGGACAATGAAAACATATTACTGTTATCATCTGACTGTAACCATAACTGACTTTTTTCTTTTTCAGAGAATATTTTTAATAACTTTTTGTCTTAGTATGCATTAAAAACTTACCTAACATATATTTTTTGGTCATCTTTAAAGCCACATAACTCATCAGAATGGTTTGCAAGTGTGTCCGTATTTTGTAGGACATGGAATTGGATCTTACTTTCATGGACATCCAGAAATTTGGCATCATGGTAAGAAAGTTAATTGGGAAGCTGTTTCTTGAATAGGATCAGGATATGGCAGTTCTGCCCCTGAAGCTCTCCATCTGACTTTGAATCCACATTATTGTGTGTGTGTGGGGGGGGAGGGGGGTGTGGAGAAACAGAGACAGAGAAATGAGGCTGGTGGGGGAGTGTCTATTTAATTTTAACCAGCACATTACTATGCTACTGGATTAGAGCCCAGCACTTTTTTCAGTCCCCAAATAAGGTTTATTTTGTGTTTTTCTTCTCCTGAAGGTGCATGGCTGGAAGGCACAAGGGATAGAAAAAGTTACTAAAAACAAAACACCACTGCATCAATGTCCCAGCCGCATGCACATATGACTGTTTTCTGTTTTTCTGTTTCTACCCCCTTTTCTAACTGCTGACTGTTGTGGTTAAACTTCATCGCATCCTACACAGCGTTGACAGCCGATGTATTTAGCAGCATGTACTCTTTAGTGATTTCTAGATTATGCCCACCCTGTGTTCCTTCCCCCTGAATCTCCTGTTTTTCACTGCCTGGGTGTATACCCTACAGTGAGAAGACAGCCATGACAGCTTCTTACCCTTACCAAAGGGTAAGAAGATTTGGGTTAATGTAGGAGGTAGCTCTATGGATCACCTTCAAGGGAAGTGCATTCCTGGTCAGGGACCAAAGGAAATTTAGTCCTGGGTAGGATTGGTCCATAGAGGAAGGGCTGCCTGAGAACCAACTCTTGGAAGGTCCTTGGGAATCCAGCAGGTCAGAACCCCTTTCTGGCCAAAGAACCTCACTTGAGGCAGCTCAGAAGAGGTCCAGGTGAGAGTGCAGAAAAGTGTCATCAGCCCTGTTCCCTACACCATGTCAGTACCTGGAATTAAATTATTTGAAGCTAAAGACCCTACCTCCTCCAACCCACACTGAAGGAGGGTGCCCTCCCTTTGCATCCTTTCCCAAAACTTCTTTCTCTTTGGGGTAGTGGTGGGGGCAAGGGTCAGGACCCAACAAGTAGCCCGGGGGGACAGTAGGAGGAGGAGAGGAAGCCAAACATGTGTCTAAAATACTCAGGTCACTCCTGCCAGGCCTTAGCAGACTCTGAGGGTGGGGGTTTTGACTTAGAGCAGAAATAGTGCAAAGAGTAAGGCCCAGGAACCCTGTGTTTAAGCCCTGGTTGTTACTCCGGATTCTAGAATCTTCCACCCTTCTTTCTTCCTTAAAAGAAAACAAACAAAAAAATAAATTTTTTAAAGGGGCCCCAGATCTCTCAGTAGTGTTTCTCTCAGTTTATCCCATTTTCTATTCTCACCTCCCCCCATGTTTTTTGTTTTGCAGCAAATGACAAAGATCTGCTGATGGAGGAGGGCATGGCCTTCACAATTGGTAAATGCTGAAGCTCCTCTTCCCAGGACCATGGCAGCTGGGCAGAAGCTGTGGTGCTGGCCTAGGCCCGGCAGTCCTGTGAAGGACTCATAAAGCCAATCAGCGTAATGAAATAATTCAGATGCATAGAAAATCTGATTAAATAATATCCTTGAGCCCCATCTTCCTAAATCAGATACTTACCGACACATTTAGGGGAAGGCAGCAATCCAACCACTAATTCTGTTACTAGAATAATGTGATGTTTGGTTTTTTGTTTTGTTTTGTTTTTTTCATTAACACCCAGTAACTAGAGGCGATTATATCCCTTGCTCCTTGTCAGCAAGTGGTGTGTGCTTGGTGGCAGCCCATGTGATTGGTGTCACCACCAAATTCCAATCACCTAGGGCTGCAAAGGCATCGTATTTCTGACTGTGGGACTTAACGGAAAAGCAATTAGAGTGAAATAGGAAAATTGTTATTTGCTGATTAATGAACATTTTGAGCATGTTTTAAAAATTCAAATATTTTTTTTAAGTGACTGGTATTTATAAGTGGGACTGGTGTTTGGGTGGTTATTATCCACGGGGTCCTAATTAAGTCTTGATTAAAATGCCCTTCTTTCTCTAAAAAATTATGAACTAGGCAATTTCATACATTTTTGAATGCTGTAGCGTTTCCTCTTCCTACTGTTCAGTGTGTAGCATACTATGTAAGCAACATCAATTATCAACCCTTGTAAGATGACAACATGAACCCCGTGGGGGAAGCACTTGAGGGGAAGGAGGGAGAACCTTCTTACTGGTTTTTGATAATCAGCCCAAACAATGTTTGACAAGAATCCGGTGAGGTCACTGCAGTAAATATTTTCTCCGTTACAGAGCCAATCATCACCGAAGGATCCCCGGAATTTAAAGTTCTAGAGGATGCATGGACTGCGATCTCCCTAGACAGTCAAAGGTGTGTGCTTTCTGCCCAGTAGCTTTTAACTTGCCTGGGAAGGGACGACTGGGCCGAGGGCGCTGAGGTTCGGGCGGACGGGCGGGCAGGCGCCGGGTGCGTCCTGACCGCTGATGTTTGCTCCAGGTCTGCCCAGTTCGAGCACACAATTCTCATCACGTCGGAGGGCGCGCAGATACTAACCAAACTACCCTACGAGGCCTAACTAGCAACCCGAAGGTCACAAAGGCCAGCGTCTTATTTTTCTAAATTGCTGAAATCCAGCTAAACAACTCTTGGGAGAAATGGGGACGCCAAGTCGCCCGCTAACCTACCTAGCACCTAATAGCGTCCTGGAAAAACGCGGTCGGCTGCGGGGACGATTTGGGACAGATTCGGAGCCCTGCCAGGGCCGTGTGGCTGCTGAAAGACACGTCTCGGCCGGGCTCGCTTTCTCAGCTTAGGGAACGAATCTGGAAGAGAGCCGGGACGCCCTCGTTTGGGAGACTACAGATTCCAGAAGAAGCGCGCTTTCCTCTTTCCCTTGTCCTGACACTGCCCGAGTTTAGGGGGAATAAAACCAACCAAACAAAAAACCCTCAAACCCATTGTGTCTGCGCGCCTTAGGTTTCTGACTGAAGGGAGAGAGGGGGTGGTTAATTTTGAGTGTCTGGACTTTTTACACGCGTGCACGCGGAGAGTAACCTGGGAATCTCTTAGATGGGCATTTAAAAAAATCCGGTTCTTCCCTCTGTTGCATTGACACCGAGGACGCTTGCAGAGACCAGCACCTGTCCTTGCCCAGCCCTTCCGTTTCTTTCTCCCTTCGTGGAGGTCGTGCGATTAAAAGAGCAACCCGCAAACAGAAGCATTGATTACAGACATTTCCTTGGCTGTGGGCCCTGGATCTAACCCGAAGGGTATTATCAGTACAGAAACGCGACTTTCCCGGTCCCTGCGGTTCTCTCCAGAGGTCAAGTTTGAGATCCTCTTACCCCACACACGCAAGCAAGCAAGCACGGTCGCCGAGAAATGAAGTGTCTGGCGGGTTAGTGGGCAGTATAGTTCCTGAACCGACGACCCCTCCCCAGCTGGCCCTTTATGAACCCGTAGTGTTTCTTTTTCTTTTCTTTTTTTTTTTTTTTTTTAGAGACAGTCTCACTTTGTCGCCCTCGGTAGAGTGCTGTGCCGTCACAGCTCACAGCAACCTCCAGCTCTTGGGCTTAGGCGATTCTCTTGCCTCAGCCTCCCGAGTAGCTGGGACTACAGGTGCCCACCACAACGCCCGGCTATTTTTTGCTGCAGTTTGGCCGGGGCCGGGTTTGAACCCACCACTCTCGGTATGTGGAGCCCGCGCCCTACTCACTGAGCCACAGGCAAGCCCAAACCTGAAGTGTTTCGAGAGACCCAAAAGACTCCTGCCAAGGGAGATACCTGCGTATTTGGGGGCAGGGGTCTTGCTGGCTGGGATTGGAGCTGGAGGTTTTAATTCACTCTCTTCAGAAGGGGGGATCCAAGGGCCCATGCTTGTCCGGAACACCCTCTCTTCCCTTGCCTAGCTCTTCAGTATGTGGTCACACCTGGAGTCAAGGGTGAGGAGAAGCTGCACCTTTATCAGTCCAGAAGGAAGCCATCCACTTCAAATTATGGTTTTAGGAACTCAAGTACAGTGACAGTGTCCAGGTGGTCACTGGTTGTGCTAACTCCTGTTTTTATTGAAGCAAGTTTTCCAAGTTGCCTTTGAGTAAATAGAGGTTAGGCTCCAGGGAACACCAAGGAGATGTGGGCACCTGTAGTTGTCAGGACAGGTGGCATTGTCCAAGACCAAGAGCCAGCTTATCTTTCTGTCACTGAGAGTGGTGGGTGGGGAAAAGATGGGAAACTGAGGACAAGGAGTGGGCTCTCAGAGTTAATGAGTTCCAGCTCTGCCCTGAACACCGGGTTCTCTTGACTGTCCCCCAGCTCCTTCAGCTCAGCTTCTCTGCATCCAGGATGTAGATTTTTGTATAGAGCTGAGTCTGAGTTTAGTGGGATTGCTAGAAAAGATGAGGGAGGGGCTGAGGATTCACAAGATTCATAGAAAAACTTTAGATGTGCGTGGGAGGTGGCCAAGAAGACACTGGAGCTCCTGCTCTAGCACAGTCTGGATTTTCTAGAGAGAACTGGGCCCAGCTGGCCTTGAGAAGTTTGCTGGAGAATGACTTCACTTTTTTCCTAAAGCAATCGGATTGCATCCATCATTGCTGTATTTTATCTGCAATCCGTTTATTCCCGGGTTCCCCAAGGATAGTTTTATTAGTACCACAGGATTTTGCCATCCACTGGGTAACACACTACTTGTGTAGCAATTATTTTGAGGTGGAGGTATTTATGAGACAGGCTCAAAATCCCATTTATTGAAGTGACTAACCTAAACGTGTGCACGGGCAGGAGCAGCAGACTGCCAACAGGCAGCAGCTCCCTAGGTATCAAACTGGAATTAGAACAAACTCCGTTTAACATGTTCTGAAATGGAAATTAACAAGTAGATTTCAAAATACTCTGTCCCCCCTCTTTGCCCCTCTGCCAGCTGAACTTGCCCCAAACCTCACTCAGAGCCCAATGGGATTCCAGCCAACTGTGCCTGTGGCTAACGCCACTAGGGCCATCTGCATCCAGGATCCAAGGTGACCAGGTCCAAGGTGACCTCCCAGGAGGTTCTACTCAGAATCCACTAACAATCCGAGACCCTCAGGACAAATGGAAGAGTTTTATTTCAGAGCTGGGACAGGCAACCATCTAAGCAAACTGAAATTTCAAAACAGGTGTCGCCTTAGCAGTAGGGGGTGGGAGGGCTTCGCTGCAGACAGATGAGATCTCACTTGGAGAAGTTAGCTCAGGCCGGGAGGGTCGGCGCCCCTCCCCTGCCCTGCTTCTCTGGCCTAAGAAATAAGTCTATCGTATAGACACTCCCTCCTCACACGCAAATCAATTTTAAATTAAATAAGGCTCTGAAATCGTATTCCCGAGGGGCTGAATGCCGGACTTTGGTTCCCAGGAGCCAGCCAGGACTCCTGCGCAGAGAAAATCTTAGATCCCCCTTGAGAGGTGGAGAGACGGAGCACCCAGGAGACCACTGCAACGTGCAGCCGTCTCTCCCCTTTCCCAACTTGCAATTCTCTTTAATAAACTGTTCTTAGGCCGGCTGTCGGGTTTCCTCACGCTTTGCCCTGAACTCCGAGAGTCACCAATTACGCTTTCCCGTGTCCCAACCCCAACCCCAAGTCCACCGCGGAGATCACTTACGTGGGCAGGGCCCTCAAGGCGAGCGCAAGAGACCAGGGGCCCGTGCAGCATCCGAACAGCTGTGCTGGGCACGCGGCAAGGCACTCCACGCCCCAAAACAGGCACTAGAAAGAAGCAATTAAAACCACAAGTGCGACTCAGAAACCAGGACTGGCCGAGCGGCTCCGTGCTGTGGCGACGGAGTCATTAGCTGGTTGCTGCCGCAGAGCCTCACCGTGTGGGGTTCGGTGATTAAGGGAAAAAAATCTTTTAAACGTTGGCAAACCTGTTATTGGTTTGGAGTACCGGGTGTTTTTTTTTTTGTTGTTGTTGTTGTTATTGGTGGTTTTTTTTTTTTTTTTCCTTTTGCTCCAACCACGCTTCCTGAAATACTTCTGCCCCTAGCATCATATCCTTAAACCAAAGAGAGGAATTCTATGGCCGGCGCAGCTGCTACAGAAGTTAAAAAAGAGAGAAACCCCCTCTACTAGTATCTGTAACGACAGCACCGATGTAATTTGTTTTGAATGTTCATTTTTATTGGTGTTCCCTCTGCCAAAATGTGCTTGATTACAGAGGTTTCTCCTATGATCATTGCACACTCCAGACAGGGGAAGGTGCAACGACGAAGGTTCAGCTCAGGCCAGATCAAATCCCGGGCTGTTTAACGCTGAAAGGCTGCATGTTGCTATTAGTGTTAAATATATGGCTAATTATGCGTATGAAAATTAAACATCAGTGTTATGCTAATGGGGCGCCTTCAGCTGCGGATTTGAGCACTTGAGACTACCATTTAATCAAATGAATCAGTAACTAATACATCTGCACGTGTGAACTTTCACGAGATCATTTCCCCGTTCCCGTCACACCACTAAATTATGAAAGAAATAATTATCAACACTTTCTAATTACCTAACAAAGTAATTTGGGATTCACCGTGGGCTGGCGGGACGGGGAACCAACATCCCCCTGCAGCCAGGGTGGCGTGCCCCACGCCGCGGGGGGGCGGCTGTGCGGTCGTAGTAGGGGTGTGTGCGCGCCTTTCTGTCCCAGATTATAGAAGGCGCGGGGGCAGCTCTTGCCCCCCTCCCCCTCACTTTGTGGCGCTCACTTTGGCCACCGAAGGTGAGGAAATTCCTGGGTGACAACGAGTGATAGGTCTACACGCAGACATGCAAGCCTACCACAGGCCTGGTTTTGCTGAGGGTTTCGTATACCCCAGGGACTCCGAAACCCTAGGTGCTCTTACCAGACCCCAGGAGGCCAAAAAACCCGACCATCTTAAGTCCGCAGCGCAAGCAGAATGGAGCTCCCGAGCCTTTGGGCTGCACGCTGCGCCGCGCCTTTGGGGCGAGTAAGCCCAGAGCGCCAGGCCCAGAGGGAGCGCAGAGGGGAGGGGGGGCGGAGGAAGGTTGGGAGGGAAAGAGGATGTGTGTGTTGGGGGAGGGGGCGGTGCGGACGCCTTTTCTGGGAGGATAAGCTTCCTGGCTCTCGGAGCTCACTGCTTTAATCAGACCTGTGCAGCCTCGAGCTGGAGTGGCCAGCTGGGCCAGGAGAAATGCGAGCGGGCCCCAGGGAGCGGCGGCGGCGGCGGCGGCGGCGCGGCGGCCGAGTGAGTTCGCCCGGAGGGCCCCAAACCCCGACCCCAGGGATGTGGCACCGCGGACCTGGGCCAGGGAGGCGAGACCAGGAGGCGCTGCGCTAGGCACTTGGGTCTCGGGAGGACCGCGGTCTGCTGGCCTCCTCGGGCGCCCCTAGTGCGGGACTCCGAGCTTTGGAGGCCGCGGCCGGGATCCTGAGTCGCTCCCGCTCCGCTCCGACTGGATGGCGGCGACAAGCAGCAGCCCCGGGTTCCTCGTGTTGGAGGCGGGCGAAGGGTGGGGACAGTAGAGGAGAGGGCGCCGGCGCCGCTGGTTGGTTTCTGGGGAGGAAAGCGCGCGAGGGAGGGGGGAAGCCAAAGAGCTGCGGGCCGCCCAGGTCCGGGCTCCGACGCCGCGGCCCATTGTGCGCCCCGCCCGGCGCGCTCTGTTGCAGAGGAGCCCCGGCCGGGACGTGCGCTCGCTTCTCTCCCGAGGCCCGGCCGCCTCGACCGCTCTAGTCCAGCGGAGCTCGAGCGCCTCGGACCAATCCCCAGTGATTATGCAAGACAGCGGACCAATCAGCTCCGCCAGCTCATGAATATTTATGACCTTGGCTGAGTCAAAGCTTTGAACCGAGTTTGGGGAGCTCGGCAGCATCATGCTTAGACTTTTCAAAGAGACAAACTCCATTTTCTTATGAATGGAAAGTGAAAACCCCAGTTCCGCTTAAATTGGGTTCCTTCCTGTCCTGAGAAACATAGAGACCTCCAAAAGGGAAGCAGAGGAGAGAAAGTCCCACACCCAGACCCCGCGAGAAGAGATGACCATGACCACCATGCCAGAAAGTCTCAACAGCCCGGTGTCGGGCAAGGCAGTGTTTATGGAGTTTGGGCCGCCCAACCAGCAAATGTCTCCTTCTCCCATGTCCCACGGGCACTACTCCATGCACTGTTTACACTCGGCGGGCCATTCGCAGCCCGACGGCACCTACAGCTCAGCTTCATCCTTCTCCCGACCGCTGGGCTACCCCTACGTCAACTCGGTCAGCAGCCACGCGTCCAGCCCATACATCAGTTCGGTGCAGTCCTACCCGGGCAGCGCCAGCCTCGCCCAGAGCCGCCTGGAGGACCCAGGTACGTGCGCCTGCTAAGGAGAGGGAGAGGAGGTAGGGAGAGAGAGAAAGAAGGAGAGAGGGGGAAAGAGAAGGAGAGGAGAGGGGGAGACAGAGGTGGGGGTAGGGAGCACGCGGGAGCACTAGAGGTTTCGAATGTCAGTCTATGTTGATCATAAAAAAAGAAAAATTTTAAAGAATCCACTCAATTTACAACTCTCAGTAAAGGATAAATCCGAGAGCGTTTCCTGGCACTGTCTGGGCCTTTGGGCGGCTTGGTGTGCAAAGCACACAATGCCCCGCTGGAAAACAGAAACCCACATGTGCAAGTATTAGTCTCGGTAATTATTTATTGCGTAGCGCTATAAACAATGTATGCAATTAAGGGTAATTAAACCTCAACTGCCGCCTGCAAAAATAGCAAACTTTCTCTGCAAAGGCAGGAGCGGAGCTCCTGGGAACGGCCCTATCCCGCCTGCAGCAGCCCAGGACAGGCCCTCAGACTTTGGGGAACCCTTCCATACCTTTCAGAGTTTCTTGAATGTTCTCTTCCCAGTCCTGCTCCCCACCCCCACCCCTCGGTAGCCACTTGCTCTTGGCTGTCGGTACTAAAGGCGGCCCCTCACATTAACAACGGCTCCCGCTCCTGCTGTCCCTCCAGGGGCAGACGCGGAGAAGAGCACGGTGGTGGAAGGCGGTGAAGTGCGCTTCAACGGCAAGGGGAAAAAGATCCGCAAACCCAGGACGATTTATTCCAGTTTGCAGTTGCAGGCTTTGAACCGGAGGTTCCAGCAAACTCAGTACCTAGCTCTGCCCGAGAGGGCGGAGCTCGCGGCCTCCTTGGGACTCACGCAGACGCAGGTACCTCGCAGCTGCCACTTCGCTGCGCCAAGCAAGCTTCCCGCGGCCGGCCCGAGCCCGGGGCTTCATTTCTTGCTCTCTGGGCCTCAGGGTCGGGGTCTCACTGTGTTTTTGTGTGTGTGTGTGTGTGTGTGTGTGTGTGTGTGTGTGTGTGTGTGTGTTCACCCCTGGCTCTGAGCGTCTCAGCTTTCTCCCTCATTCTTTTTGTCCTAGCTCTGTTACTGCTCTTTGTACCCCGAGCTGCCTGCCGCTGGCCCTCTGCCCCTGGACAATCTGATTAGGGCGCAGGATTTCCCCAGACGTTTTGTTTGGGAACTCTGAGGTCACACGTGCCTGAACAACTGGAACAATAGACTCGGGGCTTAATCCCTCCTTTGCCTTTAAAGTGTGTGACTAATCATTCCGGGCTTGGGTTCGCGCCTCTGTCTCCCTCCTCCTCCTCCACCTCCTTCTCACCCGGCAGGGGGGTGGGGGCAAACCCTTTCCTCCACCCTCTCACCTCTCAAGTCCCAGATCCTCGAGGAGAAACGGGACCTTCCATCCCGGATTTCTCTAAGACTCTGGGGAGCCCAGGGGCGTTCTGACCGCGCGGCCCCTGCAGGTTTCCAACGTCAGGTTCGGGATTTGGAGCAGATCTGGGAAATCGAACAGACCCTAGGGAAAGATTGGTTTGAGGCCAAAGAAAAGTTCCACAAAAGCTAGCGGTCCCTTTAGTTAGTCACCAACTCACTCGTGGGCAGAAATGACAGCTCAAAGAGAAGGCGGGTCGCTTTGCAAATACATTTCCGCGACTTCTTCCTAGGTTTTCGATTCTTTTATTTATTGGAATTGCTGGCTCCGTGTTGCTCTAGCTCTGCGTCTTCCGCAGATGGTAGCCATGGCCAGACTGAACCCCTGGCAGGCTAAGGCCTGGATCCCCAGCCCATCCCTCACCACCACTTCCTCATGGCTCTCCGGGAGCTGCACCGCTAGGCCGGCGGCAGCGGTCTGGCCTTTGAGCCTGTGGCTCTTATTGGAGGGCGGTCTCCACCTCCAGCAGAGAGCTGCCAACTTGTTCAGGGCAGTGGGGAAGCTCCTATCTCTACGGTCCTGCAGTCCCTTATCTTTCTTCCCCAAGACCAAGGTAGGCCCAGTGGTCCCAGCCGGAGTCACATTGTTGTCCGCTCTTGCAGGTCAAGATCTGGTTCCAAAACAAGCGCTCCAAGTTCAAGAAGCTGATGAAGCAGGGAGGGGCGGCTCTGGAGGGTAGTGCGCTGGCCAACGGCCGGGCCCTTTCTGCTGGCTCGCCACCGGTGCCGCCTGGCTGGAACCCTAACTCCTCATCCGGGAAGGGCTCAGGCGGAAGCGCAGGGTCCTACATTCCCAGCTACACGTCTTGGTATCCTTCGGCGCACCAAGAAGCCATGCAGCAACCACAACTCATGTGAGGTTGCCCGCCAGCCTCTTTCCCGTCTCCCCCCGCCCGGGCCCCTCCCGCCTCCAGGTCAGTCTACCCAGTCGGCGCGCCCTGGGCCCAGAAAAGAAGGGCTCAGAGGGAGGGAAGAAGAAGCAAAGTGAAGGCAGGACCCCCTCCGCCTCCTCCGAGCCCGCCAGGTCCGGCCCAGCGACTTCGCAGCGCTCAGGCTCTAGCCGGAACCCGGGTTTGGGCCGAGCGGTGACGGCGGAGCGTGGCCTCGGAGGGCAGGCACGGCCACCCTGAGACAGCCCTGAGCAGCAAGACTAACCCATTCGACCCGACCCGCCGACCCTCAGCTTTGTGGGACTATCAGGAAAAACAAAACAAAACACCAACAATGTAGAAAAAGCAAAAGCTCTTTTCTGTCCTGTCAGTCTCTTGTCTTTTTTTGCTCTGTGTGCTGACGAAGTCAAGGTCCTCCTTCATCTGCTGTCTTCATTCTGCGCCCTCTGCAAAAAGTCATCAGGTCCGAGCGGCACGGGTCCTGCTGGACGCCCGTCTCCGGATCCTGGGATGTTTTGCCTGACCATCTGTGTAGCTTGTTGGGTAATTGGGGGACATTGGAGGGAGGGGGTTTTATTTATTGAGGAACGGACTTCGCCTGAGGCTGAGTGGTAGAGGTTCTGTGGGGCGCAGTTTACTTTAAACGCACTTGGAAAAACGAATGGGAGGACGTGGTGATTTTAATTTATACCGTAAGTTTTGTACTTCGCTGGTATGGAGAGTTTGGAGCCGGATGATTTGCATTTTTCACATGTCCTGTATTGTTTTAAAAAAGTTTTTGAAAGATAGATGAAGCCAGCACAATTTTCTCATCTCTGGAGGAACTTTTGGTTGCTTTGCCAGATCAAGAAGGAAAACCCTAATTTCTTCCTTGACTAAAAAGAGAGAAGGGACTGATGAGCAGCGGAGAGAGAAACTAACGGGCAGGCGTGAGTGAATAAGCATCCTAATTCCAGTGGGTTTTAAAGTAAGACAAAGCAGTTTTACAACAATTTCTAGAGGCTCGACCACAGAAAAATGCCAGTCACCACACTGAACACACAGTCTTCAGTGCAGGATCTAATCACTGTACATATTATTATTATTATTATTGTTCTGTAAACATGTTGCACAAGCTTAGCCTTTTTCCGTTCTGTCGTGTGTGGCTGTAAAATCCCATGCTTTGTGAAATGAGAATCTTGATATTTACTTGTGGAATTTGGAAAATGTGATCAATTGAAATCAACCGTGTTTGTGTTCTCTATGTCAAAGTTTAGTTTTATATTGAGAATGTTAACTTATTGCTTTGTATCTTGGGAAAAAGAACTTTGTAAATAAGTTATAAAGTTTCTCTGAGACAGTAAAATTATGATTTAGAGAAAGAGCTGCTGTCTCATGTGCACTGTGTGAGAGGGTGCCAGGAGGCAGGCCAGACTCCCACCTATGGAGACAAGTAGCACAGAGCCTCCAGTTATGTGAACAGAGTGGGGGCACCCAGCCTCCCCCACACCAGGATATAGTCTGAGGTCTGTGGAGAGCCCCACTGGATCTGTTTTTGCCTTGCTCTCTCCACCCCTACGGTATCTGAACTCTACCTGAGTTGAAGGGGTGGGGAGAGAATGCCTGATGAGGGTCCCAGGTAAGGGGGCTCAGGAACAGGTGTGTCAGGGCAGAGCTTGAGAACCTAAGAACCAAAAGATGGCAAAGACTGGCTGAGAAGAGGTAAAGGCAGAGTTCAAAGTCAGCTGGCTTGAAGGATTTTAGTTCTTCCACACCCAGCCACCTCTCTGGAGGCCACGAAGCAGAAATACTGCTCTGTCACTAGCTCCAACCCGAATTTCTTGCTTCCCAGCTTTTGGCTGCCTGGAAGCGCTGGATTCTGTCATTGAAAAGATGCGGCCAGCTGCCAAGCTTGGCCCGGAAGGATACGTCTGCAAGGCTACCCGCAATCAATCAATGCATTCCAGGGGACAGGGCTCAGCCCCGTGGAGCCGCCCAGGTCCTGTCTAATGACCTGGGGCTTTTCTCTGCGTCTACAAAGCGGTTCCTTGGGGGAGGCATCTGACCAGAGTCAAGTGCATTACCCCCACTCCACCCCAGTCCCAGAGTCCCGAGGCTAGGCCATTATGGCGACGCCTCCAATGAAGCAGTCGGGTCAGTTCCCTCCAAGGGGCTAAAACCAAATTGGCGCCCTTCTTCATGGCCCCGCACTCCATCCCAACCTCAACCCCAACTCATGACCCAGCAGCCGAGCAGAGGCAACCCCGGAAAGCTGCAGGCCCAGACTGGCTGTTTTGCACAACTTGTGCTTTCCGGGCATCAGCCTTCCGACGCTTCTGCCCTCGGGGGCTGGCCCTCCGCCTTTGGGGGGCCTTTTCAGGCGCTCGGTGGGGAGCAGAGCCTGGAAGGCAGTGATCTGTGTTGTGACAAGCACCCATTTTTCAATTGGTGCTGGTGAAAGATCAGATGTGTCCCGCTCTTCCGACGCCCTTTGGGAAGGGGAGGAGGAAGTGGCGGGGTTGAGTATGTGGGTGTGGGGGACGGCGTTATGGAGGAAACAAGCGGGGTAGTGGAAAATAAGCTGGGGGCCTTCTGGGCCTGAGATTGGGACTTTTCCTCTCTCAATGGCCCCCAGAACCGTAAATGCTAATGGGGGAGATCAAATCTCAGAGACCAGGTTGTGGGCAGTCCGACCAGCCTCAAAGCTGAAAGAGGGAACAAATTTTCCAGTCTGGACTCCAGTGGCGTCGGGGCAGCGGTCTTCCCAGATTTGGATTCCCCTGGGAGATGTGACTTTGCTTGTGGAGAGAATTTGGGTCCCCTAGACAACAGCGAGGGCCCAATGTCTCAAGCCACAAGCAAAATCTGTTTGGTCAAGCAGATTTTAATACTTTGAGATATTAGCTTATACTAATTTAATAATCTCTTGCTAACAGTTCAAATAGAGAAATTATTAGTTTTAGCTCAACGAAGGCGGTCTTCAGTTAGGCTCTATTATAATTATAAGCGGTTGTAGTTTTAAAAAGTGTTAATCTCAATATAGGCCTAATTAATGCTGCCTTGTTACTGACAAGTAGTTCATCAAATATCTGATTCAAAGATTTTCATAATGAGTATATTAATTAAACTATGAATAATCTAAAGGTGGTTATATTTAAACAATACCTCATTATAATGATTAAATACTGATTTTGAATATTATGTCTTAACAATTGTCACTTAGAAAACACAACCTTTCCTTATGTATGAGTCTGTAATGGCAAAATGCAATTTTGGGATTTTTTTCCCTTGTTCAAAAAATGTGAACCTCATTTTAAAACACTTCTGAAATAGGTTACACACAGCTTAATGATTATCAAAATGACTCTTTTCTGCAAAAAAAGACCCCAAAGTGCGCGTACAGCTGCAAACCCAAGAGGGTCAGCATCATTTCACTGTATTCTCTTCTTGATTACAAGCCGGGCCCATCAAACACAACATAATTACAGTAATTTCAGGTTTATTTATTCTAATGCAGTTTCCCCATCTCTCTGGTAATTATGAGCAATTTTTTCGCCCAGGGAATCTTTTTGCATTAACAAAAGAGATAACGCACTGAAAGCCAAATTTGCTGTGCATTGAGAAAAGGGAAAAAAAATCAAATAGGTGCTAGCTGCCATCTCTGCAATTCTCTGGTACCGGAGCCGGCAAATTGCTTGCAGGTGTATGGAGCAAGCTTGTCAATGGCCGGGCCTCCAAATTAGCAAATGCACAGCGGCAAAGTAATGAAGACAGACTTAGCAAAATTGCCAAACAACAGATACCCCTTTAATATCTTCTCTCACACACTAGCTCTAAAAGAGGGTGGGAGCAGGGGTGGGGGTGGGGACAGAAACAGCAGTCCCCAGCCCCCTCCTCACTGGTCTCGGCTTTTCTAAGCCTGCAAAGGCCGGTAGCCCTATGAGCCTAACTGTGTAAGAACTCAGATCCTGAATGTAGGCAATATTAAAAAATATAATACTGGAGACCTATTTAGAGTTCACCGTTCTCTCTCACTGATTATTTTCTTTTATTTTTATTTCTTTCTTCTGAAAATCTGAACCTGGGCTGGATTGGATGTCTCTTCAGTCTTCCTAATTCTGTACTAGTTTTTAGAGTCACATAAAGTTTTAAAAATCTACCCCCTGCCTATATTCACAGAACCATGAATTTATTGTTAGAGAGTCATTTTGATACAGGAACTAACTGAATCTCTCCCTTTGTCAATTTCTGTCACCCAAGGAAAGGCAGGTATGAGCACTTGATGTAGGATCTGAGAAATTAGATTAAGAAAAATTGGGAGAAAACAAGCTTCCCAGCTTTAAGTCTTTACCCTACCCATCTCTTTCTGTATCTTTTACAAACTAATTTCAAAATTTTCTGGTTTTTCTCATTCCACCGCCTGAGTTAAACACCCTTGAAATATAGGCTAAAGCAAACTTTTCTGCTCTTCATCCTAGATGGCCATAGGAACCTCTATCAAATGCAATACAGAGGGCAAGGGTCCCTTCCTCCCATGCCCCAGAGAAACCCTCCTCTGGTCCCTAACTTCACCGGCAAAACCCAACTCCGCTGTAAACTGACCAACGGCTCTCAAGGGAGCCTTCCCCAGGCTCCCGAAACATGTCACCCCCACCTACCGCTTCCCTTCCCCCTCCCTCATCCCCCAATCTTCGGGGATTAACACTTCCTGAAACATCAAGTGTTTTTATAAAAAGGAAAAAAAATAATCCTGACATCGCTGACAAGAAGTTTTGATGGAAGAATTAGCTGGTGCATACATAATCACTCCCCCACCCTCCTACTCCCGGAGCGGGAGCCGCAGCGGCGGGCGCAGCGCAGCCTCCAACCTCTGAAAAATGAAACCGGTTTCCACCCTTACCTTCTTCAGTGTCAATTTCAGATAATCTGGACACACACTCTTTGCTACATCAAATCAAAAGGGTCGAAGGCAGCTTTTGGCTGAGAGAATAACGGGAAGTAAAAAAGAAAAAGAAAAAAGGGGAAAAAAAGGAAAAATAAAAAATACAAAAACCGACCAAACCACAGCAAAACAAAACCAGAAAACCAAAAAGAACCCCCCGTCCCCATCCTCCTATCCTGAGAGTGAAGAGTGGAAAGAGGTCCCCAGGACCAGGCGGCTCCAAGCGCCGCAGGCTTTTTGCAGCGCTGCTCTTGCAGAATAGGACTGAAATTTTCGGCTATATAGCCTCTGTCTTTATAGCTGATGAAAAAAATTGCAGATTATTAGCATAAATGTTTACTCTTCATTACGCTGATGACATTGTGCACTTGAGATCTTGGTAATCTTTGGGAAAATTATGAGTAATTTTTAAAAATTTTAAAGCAGCAGCAGTTACCATGCAATTCAGGCTAATTCTGCGTAGGCTCCGAACGGATATAATTATCGAGGAGTCAAGATGTTATGCTAAAAACTATGCATTGATATTCCCATTTATTATGTACATACAACTTTGACAATGTTGATGCTTGAAATAGCAGGAAATTGTCTTGCGCAAAAATTACAGTCCATATTAGGACATCTGAAATTGCGAAGAATTATATAGTAATTGCAGGCTTTCAGATGGGAGAGCCAGAATGCTCAAACTAGTGCAAATGTGGATAAAATTACAGATCAGAGCAAAAATTAGGGAAAAAGGGGGTCTGGGATTTTTCAGGTTGGCTATAGGATTCCGGAAGTGTCTAATGCCACATGATTGCTGCAGCTTTAGGGGGGACATTCATGCCTCAAATAGCGCCTTGGCCAGGGTGGCTTTAATTGAATTTCTTGGGCTTTTTCTTTTAATAGGGGCAAATAAGGAAATTGGCCACCCAGGGCAAATTTTCACTGTCCTCCCCACGAACATGTGGGGGAGAGAATCCCGTTCTGGCGTTCCTGCTATACTTGCTAGGTCACCCCTGAGGCCCTTTAGGTCACCCCTGAGGCCCTTGGGCCCCCCATCCTAAAAGCAGCAACTGAGAAAGAAAGTGACCGAACTGGGTCCCACCCACACCACCTCCTTTTTCTTTTCCTTTCTCCCCACCTCCGGCCTTCCGCCCCACTCCCAGATTCTGACAAACTCGCCTCCCGCTGCTCGTTGGCTAGGCCCAGGACAGGGCCTGCCGGCCCGGGGTGCCGGGTGCGGGTGTGTGTGGGGAGGGTCTGGATGACTGAAGTGTTGGTGCCTTGACGACCTCAGGAGAGCGCGCCAGCGGTCGCCCAGCCCAGGCGAATGCCAGCGTGCCAGTGGGGGGCTTTGGGGAGGTGGGACGAGGAGGGAAAGACCTGAGGGTTCTACTGGCCCATCCTGCAACCGCCTAGGCTCTTCTTTTGTCTCCACCCGGCAGAGATAGCGTCTCCTCCTTCCTAAAAAATATTAGCTCCCCGCTTGGGGCGGCGCTTCTCCGGGGCAGAGACACCCTGTGACTTTAAGAAGCGGAGGCAAGGCCTGGGGAGAGGGGCGGGGCGGGGCTGCCCCAGGGCGGGGGGCGCGGGGCGCTCTCAGGGAGAAGCCAACCCCGGCGCCGCCGGCGTTTGGTGCAGCTGGGACTCGGTCTAGTTTTTCGACCAGAAGTCCCCATAGTTCCGGGAGCTATGATTTCACCTTTCGGTGTCGGGAGACTTCTGGACCAAGGTCCGGAGATGATGAGCGCGAGTGTGGAAAGCTCGCCATGTTTACTTGCCGTGGGCCGGAGTCGACCTCGCCCCCACCCCCGGGATCACCACATAGCCCTCCAAGTCCAGTCCTTCCGTACCCCCGCGCCTCTCTGTCACCGAACTTGTAGTCCTTTGCCCGGGTCAGTCTGATGGACCCACTCTCCACCCTACCCCATTCCGCACCCAACCCTCGGTCCCCAATTCCTAGCGCGAGGACCCCATAAATCGGTCTCTGGAGCAATCCGGAGCGCTGCCACGCAGCCTGCAAACTACTAACATGGCAGTTTTCGCGCTGTGGCTTCAGAGGACCAGTGGGAAGTCTGAGCCCTGCGGCCCAGGGAAGAAAGCTCTGTCTGGAGACCATCAGACTATCTGTTTTCTTACGTGGAGGCACCGAACGGCTGCTCCTCCAAGACCTGCCCGCTCTTACTTTTCACGAAGCATAGTCTCCATCGCTCGGCCCAGCCCCAGGCCCGAGGGTGGAATGTAACATCTTGTAATGTGGCAATCACTGCCAACCTCATTCCTGCCAGGGGAGCTCCCGCCGTAGGGAGGAGGTTCGGAGGGATTTGGGGGCTCCCATCCGCATCTGCGACTCCCGGCAGATCTCGGGTGGTGAGGAAGATAGACCCGGGTTGGAGGGGGTAGGCTTTCCTGGGGGGCTGCTTTGGGCGTCATGACTCTGCGAAAGGCCGCAGAACATCTTCCCTCTAGTTCCAGGGGGATTTGGTGTAACGCGGCTCCCAGGATAGAGTCCCCCCCGACAGCTTCTAGGACTCAGAACCCCAAAGTTGAACTCAAAGGGACCTGTCAGTATTTTTGGAGGCGAGGATCTGTAGCTTCATTCTCAAAGGAGTCTCTGACCCTTAACAGGTTAATGCCTGTTACCCGGGGGGAAAGGAGCAGGCTTGTGACTTTTCAGTGAGTGCTGGGGCTCCTGGAATAGAGAGGTTGTGCTTTAACCCCGTATTGGTTTTATTGGCCGTAAGAACTTTCTGAAAGACAAGAAGGCTTTCTGGTCCCCAACTTGGTTTTCTTTGGTGGGTGGGACTCCTAATAGCGGAGGAGCTAGGACCATTTTGCTACTTCAGACACCCCTCCCCTAACACAGGAAGTATATTCACAATTTTCGCAAATGATTCTAAAATAAAGCGGGGTTTGGGGGGAAGTCTCCTAAACGGTCCCGCATTGTAGTAGGACTGATCAGGCCTGGGATCCGTTCTCTCTCTCTTCTGCCCCTCCAGTCCGTCCCGGAGCCCTCGGGGCAGCCCGGAGGCGGGGAGTCAGCGTGGTCCGGCAGAGCGCCGCCCTGTGGGCGAGGTGGCTGTGGACCGCATAGGCGCGGGGTCGGGGAGAGGGGGATTGAGGGAGGGTGACACGACAGTGCGACACGGGAGCGCCTGGCGGCCTGCAGTTGGCACTGGAGCTCAGTGCCCGCGCTCTGCCAGAGGGCGGAGCGGAGAGGGCCCGCAACCCCCTCTGGTTCTTCCCTCCCCCTGCCTCCCAGCGCTTGTCATATCTTGTCTCTGGCCTGATATTTCACACAAGCAAATGGAGAGGGATTACAATGGAGATTTATGTGTGTTCGGAGCGCGGCTCGTTTCTCAGTGTAGCGAGACTACATCGCTGCTTCCCATTTCCATTTTTCATTCGCACTTTGGGCAGCGCAGCCGAGCGCGGGGGGAGCCTGTCTGCGCGGCGGCGGACTGATCACAGAGCTCCGCGTCTCGCCCCGGCTCCGAGACTGTGAGAAAGGCTTGGCAGAGCGTCGCCCCCGGCGGGGCTGGAGCCGGCCCCCGCCTCCCGGAGCCCGGCTTTGTTCCTCCTCCCAGCCCCCTCATTTCTGGGACCCGGGCGCGTCCTTGGGATTCCTTTCCTTTGCCCTTCTCCTAGCCTGTGGAAACGCCCCCTTCCCCTGGCCCCTGCACCCTCCTGCCCTCGGCTTCGTGGGCTCTCCGGGGAAGGGCGCACAGTGGCCTGGGTCGACCCCGCCGCCGCGGGGTGCCAGCTTCGGTGACTCCGACGAGTCTGTGGGGCCTCGGCCCACCCCGGAGCTGGGGCCGCCCGCCCTCCCGACTCCCAGGCTCGGCTCATGCCAAGGCCTGTTGCGTGATTCCAACTTGGTCTGACATTCCCTGCCCCGGGCGCTCCGGCGGAGGCCTCTTAATCATCTTGTCTGCTGCAGATCCTCGACACCAGCCAATTTACTGCCCGTTTCTCCCCGTTTCGCGAGGAGGGAGGGGAGCGCGCTCAAACGCGGGGAGGGTATAGTCAACCGCTGGAAGAAGGCTGGCACCAGCTACTGGCCCTCAAAAAACCCACGGAATTTGGGGGTGGTTGAGGGGAAACGAAGGGTGTCTGTCAGGTAGTGGCTGTTTAGGGAAAACCAGAATCGTGTGTCAACTGGCTTCAGCTCTGGGATCTGTCGCTTGGGAAAACAATGCAAAAATATAAAGGAACACTGGATTACCAGAGCCCCGGTTCCCTGGATTACACTCTGTTGTAAACCAGACTCAGAAGAGTCTGGATGATGCCACTGAGGCCAGGAAGTCATTTCTGCTCCATGTTTGATTTTTGGCAGACAAAAAAAAAAAAAAAAAAAAGTTGAAGACACACATGGATGGCCTGAATGACTGTCCTAGACGGGAGGAGGCCTGGCCCTGGCAAACTGGGCTCTGTAGCTTGTGCCCAACCTCCTCTTCAGAGGGCATGATTGGGGTTCATGTCCAGGTAGGAAGGGGCAAAAGCGTCCCCAGCCTAGGACACTGCTCTTCCACACAAGGTGAAGTTGGAAAGGCCTAACTCCAGGTTTTATAATCCCAGGCAGAGTAAAGTCTCTCTGGAAGCACTGTGGTACAATGGCAATACTAAATTCAAAATAAAATGTATTGAGTGCTCATCGTGAGCCAGGCACTGTTACATCATCACCTCATTGTATGTTCAGAACTCTAAGCAATAGCTGTTACTTCTCCTGTCTTATGGATCTGGACTCTCTAACACAGAGAGGTTAAGTGGGTTGCCCAAGGTCACAGTGATTGAAGCCAGGGCGCTTCCAACTGTAGGCCCCAGTACTTTCAGGGAAAGGGACTTTTAGTTCAAGCCTGCATTAACCTCCAGTTCCTGGCCTTTGCAGAGAATGTCATAAGGTAGGGTCACTTCCAAAGCTGGAAGCTGGTTGTGTGGGTACCGAGGTAGAAAGCAGAGCTGAGTGACATGTAGATCCTTCCACTCAACAAATGTAAGATGGAAAGATGTCACTCTTAGCAATGGGCATCAGTTTCCGTGTGTATACATTGAGTTGTTCACAGCTGTGGTGTGTGTGAATGTTTCAGTGTGCATCAATGTCATTGCTGTGTGTGAGTGTAAGACTGTGATTATGAGTGTGTAGTGGCGAGGGTGTTGGAGTGTGTGTCATTGTGTGTGCCCGTGTTGGGAAGGAGGGCAAGATCAGTGTGTGTGGGTGAGAATGTGAATATACATTCATAGACTCCCGGGACTGTGAGGGTGTGCGTCAGTGTGTGATTGTGTGTGTGCTAGTGCAGGTCTCTGTTGGAGTCACCCTGCCTTCCACAACAGCCAACCGTGTGCCTTTCCAGGATGACTCACAGAATTCTCTATTCAGACATCCAAGGTAGGGTCTGATCCGAAGACTGCAGCTGAGCCCAGGTTTCGGACATCAAGTCCCCTTCAGCTGCTGGGATGCACAGCTTGGCCAGCAAGGCAGGCGCGGGGGCGGTGGAGAGGGCCCGGGCGGGAGGCGGTGGCGCCGGCTGGAGCCACCCGGCGCTGAGTGAGTCATTGCGTCGCCGGCTGGCAAACCCCGCACCCGGACTCGGGCGGGGGCGGAGCCGCGAACCCTGTGCTGCGGCTCAGTGCCAGCACTCCTGTCTTCATCTGGCCGCGCCTCGGAAAGATGTTAATGTCGCTCTCGGCTGACCAGCTTTCCCGCCTGGGCTTCAGTTCAAGTTCTAAGCATGCGACCAATCGAACCTTGAGCCCAAGAAAAATGCGCACACAGCCAAAGAAAACAATAATTTATTTAAATAATCTCTTCATATTGTAAAATCAACATTAAGAGCACATTGTTTTCATAATAAATAACCCCAAAATACCTTTCATTTCAACAACAAAGACTTTAGGATAAGACAAAACAAATCCAAATCAGTAGCTTAATTTAACAGAAATTTTTTAAAAGGGAAAAATAAAACGGAGAGGTTGCTGAGGTCACTGCTAAACCGCAGTTTTCACAACTGGGGGGTTACAAAAAGATGAGTATTTTTATACAAATAAATCAACGGGGGAAATCTGCACAGACACCTTTATTTACAAATTGTGTCCAAGTCCAGGTTAATAATCCTGAATAGGTTTTAAAAAAGATAATTTAAACACATTTTTTGCAGTGTTCACATATTAAAAAATCATTTTTTCAACATCAAAATGAGGTCATCCGCAAAGGCACCTAAACTTTTAAAAAAATAAAACTAAAAAAACTCCACTGGTGATGGATAAGGAGAGAGCTACAGGAGCGCGCCTAGAGGAGGGGGCTCGGAGGGCTGGGAAGAGCGAGGCTGTAGAGCTCCGCGGGGCCGCCGGGGTCAAGGGGACACGGGAGGGAGGGCGGGCAGGCAGGACCCCGGAGGTCAACAACCCAAGCGGATTAGAGCTGACCCCCAGGGCGGTCGAGGAGAAAGGAACCTCAGAACTCCGGGGAAGAATAGCGGGAGGAGGAGTCATCCCTCTCCCGGACTCAGCTCTTGGCCGCGGGCGAGGAAGGCGCCGGACCCGCCCGCCCGGCGGGGAATGGAGGGGACGCAAGTTTGAGGCGGGCTCGACATTGCCGAGACCCGGGGTTCAGGTCGAAAATGCAGCCGTGGGGAGGAGGCCTTCGCTACACCGCTGTCCGGTTCCTCCGAGAGGAGCCCAGGGATCTAGGAGACGCCTTCCAATTCCCCGCGGCTCGGTGACTGCGCGCAGGAGCGGAGCTTGGGGCGGGCCATCTCAGGTCGCAACCTCCGGGAGGAGTGGGTGGCGGCTGCGCGCCAGTAGGAGGGACCTTCGGTTGGGGGGCGAGCGCTGAGGATAACTGTTCTCTGCTCTCTCAGTCTCTGGCACGTTCTCCCTGGGGTTAGAAAATCGTCCCCGCGCTCACCGGGGCGCCCCCACCGCCGTGGTGGTGGTGGTGGTGGTGGTGATGTGGCTGCGGGGTCTGGGTGGGATGCAGCAGCGGCGCTGTGGCCTGCAGGTGTGAGGTGGAGCCGGAGGCCTGGTGGTACCATGGGTAGTTGCCCAGAAAAGCCGAGGCTGCGCTGCTCGGACTGGACCCGGAGCTGCCTGCGCCGCTGCCACCACTGCCTGGACCACCGCCGCCCCCCATCCGCTGCGGCGCACCGAAGTCCCAGGAGGCCGGCGCGGAGACTGGCGGCGAAGCACAAGGTGGCGAAGCGCTGGCACCAGGGTGCTGCTCCGAGGGTATCTCACCGCTTTTCCACATCTTCTTGAACTTGGACCGGCGGTTCTGGAACCAGATTTTGACCTTTGTGGAAAAAAGACCCGAGCATTAGTGCATAGTGGAGGAACCTGAGCGTGGGGCAGGAGAGGGGAAGAAGCTGAGAAAGGACCTTCCGCTAGAAGTGGGCACACTGGCGGGTGAGAGGATCACGGGTGGCGGCCTCGGAGGCGACACCGTGACTGCTCCAGTGGGGAGGTAATCTCAGAAAGGCTAAGACTGATGATGCATGTGCGCTGGGGTGATGATGACCACGTCGTGGGGTGGAGGAGCGTTCAGAGAGCCAGTTATTTCACCCGCTTAGTCAGTAGAGAGAAGTACAGAGATTTCTGCCCACCCGGGTCCTTCCTTCCCTCCCATGCGGTGGCCCCTTAGAGATTTTCGACTTTCGGCCTAGAAGCTTAGGCCGCCTGGGGCGCGGGCCTGGAAATCCTTAGAACTACTGAAGTGTTTTTAAAACCCTTGTCCTGATCCCGCCTGTTTCATGGCCCTTCCAGGCCAGCCCTCCACGCCTGCAGCGCGAGAGCCCCACCTGAGTCTGGGTGAGGCCTAGAGACGCCGCCAGCTCGGCTCTCTCGGGCAATGCCAGGTACTGAGTCTTTTGGAAACGCCGCTGGAGAGCTGCCAGCTGGAAACTGGAGTAGATGGTGCGGGGTTTCCGAACTTTCTTTGGCTTGCCGTTCACTATCCGGATTTCAGGCTCGAGGTCCTCCTTCTCTGCAAGGAAACGGAATCAAGACAACCACGCAACTTAAAGTTCTCGTCGGCCTGGAGGGCCCTGCGGGGACTTGGCCTGAGCCAAGAAGCTTACAAGCTCAACTTGGCGAGGACTGAAGCCCACACCAACCCTCTGAACCCGGGAGCTGAACCCTCCAGAGAAAAGGAAGACGCACACACGGGAGAAAAAAGCAAGGTAATGCAGTCACCACGGGGCATGCACCGCGCCCACCCGGCCCTGGAGGCCGTCGGCTCTCACCAGCTCTCTCTGAGAGTTGTAACTGGTGGCCGGCGCCAGACTGGGGGTGCAGGACGGTAAAAGGCAAGAGCAGGTAGTGTGAAAATCCAGGGCTTCAGATGGGGCCTCCTCCCCAAACATGTTTACCCATCCATCCCAGTAACTAGACCTATATGACCTCCTTTCCTTCGGAATTATGCATACCAGGCTCGTTGTTGGCTGGGGATGAACTGGTCCCATAGGGCGCGTAGGTGTAGGCGGTGGTATAGCCCAGGTCGTAGCTGCTCTTGGCAGAATAAGGGACATTGTTGAGGCCGCTGGTGTGGTACTGGTAGGAGCCCATGTGCGCGTAGGGTGAACCCCCACCGCCACCGCCCGCTGGGTGCTGCTGGTTGGTGTAGTAGCTGCTGTCGGTAGCTGTGGACACCGGTAGGGTGGGCGACTCCTGGGGCTTGTGGAGGCTGCTGCTGCTGCTGTTGCTGCTGCCAGGACCCGCGCCGCCACTGCTCGGGGGCTGCGGATGCTGATGGTATGAGCTGGAGGCCGTGATCTGGGTCGAGTGCATATCAGCCACTAGACTGTCAAAGACTCCAGTCATCCTGGCCCGGGACGGGAAAGAGCAGGGGTGGCGGGCGCCCAGGGGAAGCGAGGTGCCTCCTCCGTCTCTCTCGGTTCCCTCCAGCAGCCAACGTAATTACTGGGGCGTGGGGAGGGGGGGGAGGAAGCAAGAAATGAGGCAAGCGTCTAGGCGCCTCCTCCTCCGAGGGAGGCGATCACCGTGCGCTGCTCCGGGCAGCTGCCGCTGGACACATCCTCTCTCAGCCTCTCGACCTGCTCTGCTCCTGGCCCAGCGCGGGCTCGGACGGGGGGACCGGCGGTGGAGGGGGCAGAGGTGGTGGGGCCGTGGCCGGGCTCCGGGAGGCGGGAGCAGGTGAGACCAGAACAGCTTTACGATTGTCTGCCCGGCGGGCTCCAGCAGGGTGGGCATTTAACACTTGTCACGTGAGCGCAGGCGACGTCACCTAGCAACAGCCAATCAGAAGCAACAGGCCGCGGGGCTGTAAGAGCCCGGGAACGCCCAGCCGAAGGGCGGGTGTACCCGGCGGCTGCTGCGACTCGGCTGCCGCGAGAGCAAGCTGCTGGTCTCTGAAAGCCGGGAGCGAGGCGAGGGGCCGAGGTGATGGTGATGGTGGTTGTAGGGCGGGGAGTTGGCCCGCAGCTGGAAAACAGAATGCGGCGAGACAGAGGAAGAAGTGCGGTCCCAGTCCCAGTCTGTGTACTAGTGTCAATTCCAGTGATTCGTTCTTTCGTGTCTAAGGTCAGTTTTCAAACACATTAATCAAAATAAATCGGTGCCAAGAGCCTGGCAAGTTATGTTGCCGATTTTCCTCGAAGTGTCTGGTACTTAACTCATGTCAGCCACTCGGCACTTGACATAGTTAATTGATTTAAATTATCCATAAATTAAGTATAATATTCTCTTCTTAACCAATCCACAGGGATATTAGGACAATTAATTAGATACTATTTTAAAGTTTCCCTATTGTTGCTGGAAGGAAAGGCAATATCAACTACAAGATATTATTGTTAATATTATACTGTATTTGAAATCACTTTCCCTTTTACTTTCTGGACAAGCCAACGCTCTGAGCAATTATGTATATTTGATGGATAATTAACACCTGCAAAGCGATTCCTAGGACTTCCTCCTTAGGGTGGAGAAAGGTTGTTCAGATGGGCTTCAAAGTTCATTCTAACTCAGAATTCGATGTTTTTACAAAAGAGGAAATGGGATAATACTTAAATGAGGTTACAGATTTGTCAAATATAGGTACTAGATTTATCACGTCTTATTAAACCTGCAACAAATATAAAGTTTTTGTCTCATACCTTTAATTTAGCCCTATTTTACAGTTTTGCACTTTACGACCCTGTTCCGCCCTATCATTGCAAGTTCTTCGTTTCTTTAAAAAAAAAAATAAGAAATGGAGACCACTTCTATATCTCTATATCCTCATTGTTGGGAACCTTGATGGACACACGCTTTGCTGGACTCCAAGTCCTAAGATCTTGCGGCAGACCCTACTTTGTGGCACCCCCTGGTGGACAGTGTGCGATGTTGCAGCGGGCCAGGTAGACAGTCTAATCACGCCCCGGCGCCAGCCTCTGAAACCCCCCAAAAGAACAAAATAGTAATTAAAAGCCGCAAAATTGTGCTAGTGCGCGCCATCTGAAGCACCTCTTCCTAAAGACATAACATGTCCCTGAAAGAACTTGTTGCAACAACTGTCTAATGGAAAACAAGTTGATACTTTGAAAAAATGATCTTTTGTCATCCTTTCCAGAAAAAGCAAGTGTGTAATTAAAACTCCAGCATTTATACAGTGGAATAATGAGGCAGGTAACGTGCCTTCTCTACCTGGATTTAGTCCCCAGCTTTCTTTTGGTTAATGAAGGCCCCTAAAAGCCGTGGCTCATGTCTGTAATCTTAGCAAGTTTAGAGGCAGAGGCAGGAGGATCACTTGAGGCCAGGAGCTTGAGACCAGCCTGGGCAACATAGGGAGATCCCAAATTTCAGAGAGAGAGAGAGAGAGGGTAAAGAAAAGAAAAAAGAAAATAAAAAATTAGCCAGGGGTGGGGGTGTATGCCTGTAATCCCAGCTATTTGGGAGACTGAGGTAGGAGGAATTGCTTGAGCCTGGAGGATTGCTTGAGCCTAGAAGTTTGAGCTTGCAGTGAGCTCTCATGAGGCCACTGCACTGTAATCCAAGGAACAGAGTGAGACCTTGTCTCAAAAGAAAAGAAAAGAAGGCTAGATGGGGAAGAATGAGTCTATCAAACCTGCATGATGGTGGGGATGGCTGAACTACATTTCCTTTACCATAGGCTCTGCCTGAATCTGGGACTCAGTTATAAAATTATATTTATGTTTAATCATGATATTTATACTTAGTTATGGTTGATATTTAATTACAACTGCCTTTTGGTGTCATAATTTCAAATTCCTGTCACCACAGTGTAGCTGCTTTGACCTCAAGTAGAACAATTTTCATCTGAAAGTGAAAAAAAAATTTTTTTTTGAGACAGAGTCTCACTATGTCACCCTGGGTAGAGTGCTATGGCGTCACAGCTCACAGCAACTTCAAACTCTTGGGCTTAAGAGCAAACTCTTTTTTTTTTTGGCTGGGACCAGGTTTGAACTGGCCACCTCCGGTATATGGGGCTGGCACCCTACTCCTTGAGCCACAGGTGCAAGCCATTAAGCAATTCTCTTGCCTCAGCCTCCCAAGTAACTGGGACTACAGGCACCCCCCACAACACCCAGCTATATTTTGTTGCAGTTGTCATTGTTGTTTTAGCTGGTCCAGGGTGGTTTGAACCCACCAACTTCGGTGTATGTGGCTGGTTCCGTAACCCCTGTACCACATGTGCCCAGACCTGAAAGTGAAATTTTAAAAACTTTCAGTGTTTCAGTCTTACTGCCTTCTCTCTGCTCCTTTGTTCCCAATGCAAGCATATACTCCAGACTTTTTCATGGTGGCAAGTCTGTTGTATTTTGAACTTCTTCCCTAACCTCCATTAATAGCCTATAAAGTCCAGGTCAGCCAAGATCTGGAAAATGGCATCTTTCTGGAAGAAAATACGAGTTTTTCTTTAACAGGAATATAAAGAACTGGAGGAGAAACAGTGGAGACAATGAGCAAGGCAGAGGGAGAGGAGAAATCACAACTGCATTTGGAAAATAAGTAGGGACTTCAAGGATTAATTCTGAAAGTTTGAACACAAACTCGGGTTTGCCCAAATTACCTAATACATGGCAATAATCACAATAGCTACATCATTTCCTTACTTCGTTCTAAATCATTTCCTTACTTTGTGACAGGACAGTGTCATAGAGAATCCAGAGTTTCTTCTTCAGTTCAGCGCTGGGTGAGGCTCCTCTCCGTAATGATCTAAGAGGAATGAAGGGTGGGTGCTTAGCAAGAGTTTGGGGGGAATGTGGGTGCTGGAGTGCGGACAGCTTCCTCCTCCACTTTAGGGCACCCTCTTTTCCTTCTCTGATTTCGGTTTCCTCTGTCGGGGTTCCTTCTCAGGGACCTAGACAAGAGGAGGCGGCATGAGGGCAGCTCTGTGTCTCTGCTCCGGCCTTGCATGTTCCAAGCCCATCGCTGAGATTTTTCTGCTGTGCCGTAGCACTTTATCTGGTCCCGGAGTCTCGGCGTCTCCTCCAGTGAGCGCCTAAAGTCAATCCTTGAGCGGTTCAGGGTCAAAACCATCATTCACAGTATGCACAACAAGCCCTGAGTCTCAGGAACAGAAACTACTGCCTTTAAGTTGCCCCTCCTTCCTTCCAGGAGCCGTCTTTCTCTGTTGCCATAGTGCCAATCAGCAGGGCACTTAATACTTAAGCCTTGGTTGAACAGCTCCGGGTCGCCAGCAGACGGCGAGCTGGAGAGGACAGATGTGCGCGGTGCTCCCAGGCGTCTGCCCCACCGCCGGCCTGGTCAGGGCTTTGCCCGAGCTCTGCGGTCTGGGGGCTTCTGCACAGAAAGCCGTCCCGGGAGGGTACTGTGGGGGAGGAAGGTCCGCGGGCAGGGGCGGGGTGGGCGCCCTTGGCGCGCAGCGGGGCCGGGCCGCTTCTCCGCCGCTCAGCCCTCGGCGGAGCCTCCCTCTCCGTGCTTTCTGGTTGAGGGCTCCAGGAACGCAGGTTTCCCGGCCGCTGGTCCAAAAGATAATGCCGATTTCGGGACCATTTCTTCGTGTTTTTGTTCCTAAAGTAGTAGCTCTGGGAACTCGAGCTTTGAATCCTTTCGGGTTTTGTCCTCGAATTCCAAAGACGTTGGTAGGGGGCGGGGGTTTGATTTACGAGAATCTCCCAGCTCTACCAAGCCCGCAGCGCTGTTCTTCTTCCGTCGGTGGCCAGTAGCCGCTTCTGGGATTGGTGGTGTCCTCAGCCTGGTTCCCCTGCACGCTGCACACAGCCTCGAAGGAGCGGTCAGCTCCCCGCAGCCCCGCAGGCCCTGAAGGAGACAGGATCCCTGACTCCGGGTCTGCGTCCGTGGACTCGGCGTAGACTCAGCGAGATTACCCAATGGAAACACTCTTTGCGGGTCGCGACTGGGCCCGGGGCAGAGAAATGGACGGGTCTTCTGATCTCCGCAATCAGGGCAGCCCCCAGCCGCGTGCCTCACCTCTCCTTTGACCTTCAGTTCAGGGGTTGCCTCGGACTTCCGCTCTCCGGGTTGAGAGACTTCGTCAACTCAACCAAACAGGGGGCTCCTGTCCTGCAGCAGTTCAGGGGCTACGGGCTATGGAGAAGGAGACTGGCAGCATTTATTGACTGAGCGCTCAGCGTTGCGCCAGGCCTTTACCTTCCTCCTTATAGAACTCACAGACTCCTGGGAATCGCCCTATGCGGTGGGTACAATGCCATCCACGTTGAAGAAACCAAGGCTTAGGTCGAATCACTTGCTGATGGACATGCAGCAGAGTCCGCACTCAAACTCGGATCTGGGCCACAGAGACAAGGCAGCTGTTGCTCCAGACTGGGTTTCTGGCCAACGGAACTCGAGAAAAGGTTGCATCACACCTCTCCCAGGCCTAGTCCTGTGAGCACAGTGGAATGAACGGGAAGGGACATTGTGGCCACCGCGTCCTTTTGGTCCAAGGAGAGGACTGGGAGAGAAGGATATGCCTGGACTCCCCCCCCCCCTCCAAGGGAGCCCCAGAAGGACCTGGCAAGGTTCCTGAAGTGACTCGGTGCCGCCTTGGAGAGCGGTGGCTGCTGTCCCCTGCTGGGAGTCAGCAGGGCATTGCCTCTGCTCCCTGCTGTGGTGCAGGAGTAAGCACCACGTGCCTGGGCAAGAATGAAGGATATGGACGTTTCCAGTCCTGACCCTTCCACAGTGCTGGCTGTCACTTCAGTTCTGTTCTAAGACCTTTCAAAACCAGTTTTCTGTCTGCCTTCTGAGGTCTTTCTGAGTCTAATCCCTTTATTGTCTATCCAGTGGTTAAAGCAGAGAGGTTTTTGACCTGTGAGGGCCCCTTGCATGGGGCTAGCGTCCCTAAGGCTGCCAGGCTCTGGGCCGGTGGCCCAAGTGTGGAACCCACCCAAGGGTACAGGAGGGCAAGCTTCTGCAATGACTAGAAGTTTCCAGATCTCAGTGCCCAGGTGGTGAGGATTCTGATGGAGTAATTTACATTCCCTCTAATCCACCTCCACCAAACCTCCCTCCCAACTCAGATGGCTGGATGTTCACTTTGCACTTTGAGCAGCACTTGCACTGGGATCAGAGATGTGCAAATGTCCTTCAACAAGGTTTGTGCTGAAATTTAAAAAAAAAACCTCTGAAGATCTCCAGCACTAAGCTTGGGGCCATCAGCTTTCCACACCAGCATCTGGCCAGGGAACTTGTGTCCTGCAGTGCTGGGGTGGGGAGCTGGCATGACCTTGTTCCTGGATCTCGAGTCCTCTATGTGTCCAGGCTCCAGTTGGCTCCAGCTGTCAGGTTGAAACAGTATCTCCTTCCCAAGAGTGGAGGTGAGCCCTGGTCCATGCACCCAGAATTCCAGATCACTGTGTTGTCAGTATAGCATGCTTTTGAAACTTTTAGAGACAATTTTGCTGTCTGCCTCCCAGGTCTAAGACCCTAATCAGGCCCATTTCACTTTATTGCCTATTCGGTGGTACATGACCCCCCACATCCACACACACACACACACACACACACACACACACGTGCATCATACTGGGAGACCTTAGAAGGAAACTCAGAATTCTGGAGTACTCCTTTCTCTCCAATCTGTTGGTCTGTCCACTCCCTCATCTCCCACTACTCAGCTTAAGAGTTGTGTCACCTCCTGTGGACCCAAAACATAAACTGAGGAGTGAGTTCAGACTGGTCTTTCCTGGCTTGAATCACTGCTGCCGCTTTGTGGCCTTAGAAAAAGTACTTAAGTCTTCAGTGCTTCATTGTTGGCATCCATGGAATGTGGGCAATAATAATACCTTCCTCCTGGGATAATTGCCTGGAAACACATCATTACAGATTCTGTGGTCTGCTGCCAGGTTCGCCATGAAACTCAGGCCTAGGCTCCACAGGTTTTAAACTGCCAGAGATCTGGGCCAAGCTAAGAGTGTTGCCCGTTTTCCTCCTGAGTAAGCAGACAGGGTAGGGTGGGGGTGAGGGATGGTGAAGTGCAGAGACTTCTGCAGCACTACACTTTGGAAAAACCTTTGCTGCTCCCTTCTACTCCTAATCAGTATGGAGTTGGACTGTCCCTATTCAGTATGCTGGGCAAAATTTTTCCCCCTGGTAGTTTCCTTGTGTGGCATAGGTGGGCTGCTTCTGCTCACCTCTTTGAAAATGGAAAGAAGGATCAGAGGTGGAAGCTTGCAAGTTATTTAGAGAATTGAGTCTGGGCAGCTATGCCTGACTTCTTGCATCCTTTTTATTTTTTTATTTTTTGTTTTTTTTGGAGACAGAGTCTCACTTAGTTGCCCTTGGGGTTGAGTGCCATGGTGTGATAGCTCACAGCAACCTCAAACTCTTGGGTACAAGTGGTTCTCTTGCCTCAGCCTCACAAGTAGCTGGGACTACAGGTGCCTGCCATAACGCCCCGGCTACTTTTTAGGGACAAGGTCTTACTCTGGCTCAGGCTGGTCTTGAATTCCTGAGCTCAAGCAATCTGCCCTCCTGTGATTACAGAGTGCTGTGATTACAGGCATAAGCCAACGTGCTTGGCCTCTTGCATCCTTTTTAAATAAAAGGAAATAGGGTGGGGCTCATAGTTCAGTGGCTAGGGTGCCCAGCACATACACTGAGGCTGGCGGGTTCGAACCCAGCCTGGGCCAGCTAAAACAACAATGACAACTGCAACAACAAGAAAAAATAGCCAGGCATTGTGGTGGCACCTGTAGTCCCAGCTACTTGGGAGGCTGAGGCAAGAGAATCACTTAAGCCCAAGAGTTTGGGGTTGCTGTGAGCTGTGACACCATGGCACTACACAGGGCGACAGCTTGAGACTGTCTCAAAGAAAATAAATAAATAAATAGTTGTTCAAAAATTGCAAAACTTCTATAAAGAAGACAGACGCATGATCTACAAACACATGAAAAAAAGCTCATCATCCTTAATCATCAGAGAAATGCAAATTAAAACTACTTTGAGATATCACCTTACCCCAGTAAGAGTAGCCCACATAACAAAATCCCAAAACCAGAGATGTTGGCGTGGAGGTGGAGAAAAGGGCACACTTCTACACTGCTGGTATGAATGCACACTAATACGTTCCTTCTGGAAGGATGTTTGGAGAATATTTAGAGATCTAAAAATAGACCTGCCATTC
>CAUYPK010019664.1:0-17765 GCA_963574355.1 Loris lydekkerianus
ACTAAAAAGCTTCTGCACAGCCAAGAACACAGTAAGTAAAGCAAGCAGACAGCCCTCAGAATGGGAGAAGATATTTGCAGGTTATGTCTCCAACAAAGGTTTAATAACCAGAATCCACAGAGAACTCAAATGTATTAGCAACAAAAGAACAAGTGATCCCATCTCAGGCTGGGCAAGGGTCTTGAAGAGAAACTTGTCTGAAGAAGACAGGTGCATGGTCTACAGACATATGAAAAAATGCTCATCATCCTTAATCATCAGAGAAATGCAAATCAAAACTACTTTGAGATATCATCTAACTCCAGTAACATTAGCCCACATCACAAAATCCCAAAATTAGAAAAGTTGGCGTGGATGTGGAGAAAAGGGAACACTTCTACACTGCTGGTGGGAATGCAAACTAATATGTTCCTTTTGGAAAGCTGTTTGGAGAACACTTAGGGATCTAAATATAGACCTGCCATTTGATCCTACAGTTCTTCTACTAGGTATATATCCAGAAGACCTAAATTCATATTATAACAAAGATATTTGTACCAGAATATTTATTGCAGCCCAATTCATAATTGCTAAGTCATGAAAGAAGACCAAGGGCCCATTGACCCATGAAAGGAACAGTAAAATGTGATTTATATACACCATGGAATATCATGCAGCCTTAAAGAAAGATGGAGACTTTACCTCTTTCCTGTTTACATGGATGGAGCTGGAACATATTCTTCTTAGCAGAGTATCTCAAGAATGGAAGAAAAAGTATCCAATGTACTTAGCCCTACTAGGAAACTAGTTTATAGCTTTCATATGAAAGCTATAACGCAATTATAGCCCAAGAATATGCGGAAAGGGGAGAGAGAGGAAAGGGGAGGGGGGAGGATCGATGGAAGGCAGGGAGGAGTGATGGAGGGAGAGTAATTGGTGGGACCACACCTATAGTGCATCTTACAAGGGTACATGTGAAATTTACTAAATGTAGAATATCAATGTCCTAACACACACACACCAAAAAAAAAAAAAAAAAAAAATTAGCTGAGGGTTGTGGCAAGAGAATCACCTAAGCCCATGAGTGGGAGGTTGCTGTGAGCTGTGACGCCACAGCCCTGTACTGAGGGCGATAAAGTGATGCTCTGTCTCAAAAAAATAAATAAATAAAAATAAACTTTTGTATAATCAATGAATACTCTACAGCCATGAAAATTAACAAGGTTGAGATACAAGAAACAACTTGGAAGAATTTTTAAAACATAATGTTGACACAAAAAACAAATACAAAAATTTGCAAACTACATTGTTTTATTTACATAAAGGCAGTTATGGGCTGAATTATGCCCCCTAAAAATCACGTTTGAGTCCCAACCCCCAGTACCTCAGAATGTAAACGTAATTTTTATCAAGTATTTACTGCTGCTCATGACCCTACTCTGTTTTATCAATCCAAAATTGTGCTGTTCTACACACCTGGCACACCCATTCACACGGAGAGTCAGTCGCTTTGTCCTCATCATTCCTCTGGGTCCCTGACCCACCATTCCCTACACTGTCTTTGTTCTTCAGTCCCTCATACAAGCTAACTTGCAGTGTTGGCTGGGGGGCAGGTGGGAATGAAACTGGGGCCCAGACCACAAAACCTCTGTCCTGGAACTGCTCATTAGTGTTCCCCATGCGCCGGTTCCTGGGTGCAAAACTCACCCGGAGCTGAGGGAACGCTAAGGCGCTGCGCCCAGGACGTGAGCCACTGAGCTCAAGGGACTACCTCGGCGCCTTCAGGAGCCTCAGAAGGCCAAGGTACCCCCAGCACTGACCCCTGTGCCTGTGATGGTTTGAAGCCTTTAAAAGTAGAAACAAATGCTTCTGCCTTTTTGAGGAACTTAAGGATAACAAAGTTATCAGAAGGTTCAGAAGAAAGCACTGGATCCGAAAGACTGGAAGATAAAGCAATGGTTTTAAAAAACACCACCCTGACAAACGGTAAGCAGCTGGTGAACCAATAAAAGTAAGAGACAAGAACTACTTCCCTTGCCTAAGTCAGGCTTGTGACATGTTACCTGATACAGGGAAAAAAACAGCTAAAACTGAGGCCCCCTCTTTGGATGACTGAGTTCCTTCTAAAAGAGAAGCAACGGACAGTTTATCAAAGTGTTTCACCCTGTGTTCTGAGAGAACTTGCAGATGGTCAAATTTAAAAATTTGCTGACTTTGGTAATAAGAATTCATCATTTGACGATGTAGGTGTATTTTATTCTTTCTCATATAATTGTGGTCCCTGAAGAGAATTTTCTCCTTTACATGAAAAAGAAAAAGCATTGAAAAGCAAAAGGGAGAAAAAAGGGCGCAAAGAAAAAGGAAGATATGAACACAAGAGAACATTAGTAGACAATGCATATAGCTGTAATCTGAGGATAAAAACATTTAAGGATGAAAAAATGTCAAGAAGTAGAAAAAGCAGAAGAAAGTGAGCAAGAAGCTAAAGAAAAACAAAGACAAGCTGAATTATTATAGAAGCTGAAATATATGTAATTCAATAAAAATATATGTAATGAAATAATTAAAAATATTCCCTTGCTGGCTCAGCGCCGGTGGCTGAGCACTTAGGGCGCCAGCCACATACACGGGAGCTGGCGGGTTGGAACAGGGCCCTGGGCCTGCTAAACAACAACAAAACAGCCAGGCGTTGTGGTGGGCGCTTGTAGTCCCAACTATTGGGAGGCTGAGGCAAGAGAATCGCTTAAGCCCAAGAGTTTGAGGTTGCTGTGAGCTGTGATGCCAAAGCACCCTACCGAGGGCGACATAGTACGACACTGTCTCAAAAAGAAAGAAAGAAATTCCTTTGCTGTTACACATATAGAAGATAAGGATCACTTGAGCCCAAGACTTTGAAGTTGCTGTGAGCTATGACGTTCTACCTATCCAGGGCGACAGAGACTTTGTCTCAAAAAAAAAAAAACCACAGACATGAAGTTAGTTCGTTGTCCTTTCTCTGTTTCAACAGGAGAAACAAAATAGTAAATAAAATTGAAATCTTGCCCTATAAAGTCAAAACTCTACAGGAAACCTGACTTACATCCCTGAAAGTCAGTTTTATTTCTTTTATTTTTTATTAAATAACTGCATACATCAATGCACTTATGTGATAACAATGTGCTGATTTTATACAATTTGGAATGTTTACCTCAAACTGGTTAACAGTTTTAACGAGGAAATTCTGCCACCTAGTGGTACTCTGGTAAATTGTCATGTATTACATTTTCAGGACAGCGCTAAATACAGACTGTCCTCCAGATCGTAAGTTGAGAGGACTTCTGTGTTTTCTTTTTTTCTTTTTTTTTTTTTTTTCTGGAAATATATTTATTTTTTATTCTGGTTTTTATTTTTTTTTTATTATAGATAAAAATATGCACCACAGATGTGGCCCAACCTATTACCCTCCCTCCACCAAAACCTCCCCCCTCCCTTCCCCTTCATTGGTCTTTTCCCCATAGTCTTGTGGTATAGTACGGTTATACCCTTCATGTGAAAGCTATAGTTTAGCTTCATAGTAGGGCTGAGTACATTGGATACTTTTTCTTCCATTCCTGGGATACTTTGCTAAGGAGAATATGTTCCAGCTCCATCCATGTAAACATGAAAGAGGTAAAGTCTCCATCCCCTTATATATCAATGTCTTAGTTTTACATCCTAGCAAACGTAAGTAACACCTCTTAATAATCTTTAGAAAGACTATAATGGCTCAAAGGAGTAAGGCGCCAGCCCCATATGCTGGAGGTGGCAGGTTCAAATCAAGCCCCAGCCAAAAACTGCAAAGAAAAAAAAAGATTATATACTTTTTCCTCCTAATTTCATGCTTGTATTTTGGATTAAGTAATTTTTTTAAATTTTAAGCTTATTTCTCTCTTTATACCTTTTCTTTGGGTAAGAACCTTAAATTGGAGGCATTTAAGTTTGCTTTCTATACTTCTGCTAAATGCAATTCAATGTTATAAGTATATGTCTCTTATAGCATGAGTCCATTAAACAATAATATGTAAATAAACATTTTTTTTCAGAGTCTTCTCTTTCTGTCATGAAATTATAACAATGAAAAAGGAAGAGAGAGAGCAATAAAGAAGTATAGTGAATGGAGGGATGGAAAAATTCAAAAATCCTCTGTCTATGAAGCAAGCACCACACAAGCACATGTACATATACCTGAAAAATGCTCAGGTTCTTTATGCTGATAACCCAGTGATGTTACAAGAAAGCTAAACTTATTTTAATTTAATAAATTAACTGTAACAGAATTGCAAAAGTAGGGAAAAATACAGATAATATTATGATACCCTTAGGCAACAGAAAAATGGGTGCAGGAAATTCATAGAAGAAATTTATTTATTTATTTATTTATTTATTTATTTTTGAGAAAAAGTCTCACTCTGTTGCCACGGATTGAGTGCTGGGGCATCATAGCTCACAGCAACCTCAAACTCCTGGTCTCAAGCCTTCCTTCATAGGAGAAATATAAAGACACATAATATAAAAATAAGCCATTCATAAGAAGCAGATGTTAACATAATCAATGGAATAGGATCATAAAGTGCTGGGGAAGGGTGATTTGGATCAATCTTTTTGTTGTATAATATGCCAATTTATATCAAATACTGTACAAATGTAAATAACTAAACCTTAAAATTTTATGAATAAGAAAGGTACCTAAGGGGTTAAAAAAAAAAGCAATGTTATACATAAAGCTATAATTTTATAGTGTGAATATCAGAACATGACTTATAATAGTAAAAGAGGTATAAATTAAAAATATCCCCAATATTATGGTATTTTAAAAATAAAATGCCAAAAACTGCATAACCACTAAAAGCCTAAATTTATAACAAAATATTTAACAACATAGGGAATTGCATAAAATACTTAATATAAAAATAGGCTTCAAAGTATAAATTTTATCATCCTAATCTTCAAAAATGCAATCTAATATTTATGAACACACATTTGTGTGTATAAATATAAGAAAAGTATTTTCTAGCAGATAATGCTGACATTAATAGAATTATGAGATGACTTTTCTTCATCAGATTTTAAGTGTTTTCTTAATTCAAATCTATGATTATTTATCAAGAAAAAAAAAAAAAAACTTATTTAAAACAAGGAAGGGCCAGGTGTGGTAGTTCACACCTGTAATCTCAGCACTCTGGAAGGCCAAGGTGGGTGCATTGCTTGAGCTCAGGAGTTTAAGACCAGTTTGAGAAAGAGCAAGATCCCATCTCTAGAAATAGCTGGGGATTTTCTTTTCTTTTGGGGGGGGGAGGGGGGCCGGGGCTGGGTTTGAACCCAGCACCTCTGGCATATGGGGCCAGCGCCCTACTCTGTTGAGCCACAGGCGCCACCCAGCCATAGCTGGGGATTTTTATGGAGGCCTATAGTCCCAGCTTGTTGGGAGGCTGAGGCAAGAGGATCACTTGAGCCCAGGAGTTTGAGGTGAGTTGCTTATATTTTATAAACAATGCGACTGATTGTATATGCACTGTCCCTTTGGAAGGAGATTACATGGTAATTGGTTACTAATACTTACCTGACTTTTCCATAGGGACCAACTTTGAAAAAATCCTTATGAAAGAAAGTACTATCTTTGCCATTTTAAAAAATCACTTAACAAATTTTACTTTAGATAATGATTACCTATAAGATAAAAGAGTAAAAGAGCAGTAACAAGAGATGCCACATTTTAACATTTTCATCCCATGAGAGCTTAATATGTTAAAAAAGAAAAAAAAAAACTTACAGAAGCTTTTGGACTGTAATTGTATTTAAAGTCACTGAGGTAGCATATTGTAACATGATGTTCTTTTAGTTAGACTGTTCCATCTTATAAAATGATGATCCTGTACAAATGGCAGCAAAAAGAGATTACCTAACTTTAACTAAGATGCTGTCAGACAGGAACTAAAGTCTTTAGAAAAAAGAAAACTGAGAGATACAAAAAGAACAAAGTTCACATCATACGTTCTCTACTAGAGAACAAGAAAATGTATTTGCTGTATTGGTGATTCCCAGAAAATCTACTTCTTACTGAAGACAATTGGTTAATGATCATTTATAGGGGAAAAAAGTGAAACTTGGGTTATTGAAGGAATTTGTTTAACTTTAGGCTGAATTTTTCAAAGACAATATGTTGTGGGGGAGCAAATGTGGCTTGAGAAGTATTAGTATGCTTCTCAAACAAAATGTAAAAAGGTTTATAGTTATTTTTGTCTTCAGTTCAGATAATTTGGAAGTTGATTAGGCAGCCCATACCAGTAACCAAGGGGCAATACAAACACGTGTACACACGTGCACGCACACACACACACATTGTATCAGACCAAAGAGTGACAGAGTTTTAAAACATTCTAAGATAAACTTATCTGCCTGAGAATCTAGGATCTTCTCTTTAAATAGAAGATCAAGAGACAGGAAAGCTAGCAAATATTGCCCCAGTAAGAACACTATATAGAGAATCTCAAATCTTCCAGAAAATGTTATGTCACACGTTTTCATTATCCCCATACAAGTGGAAAACTGTTTTATTTATTGTGAAACAACATTGACACTCTTGTGATTTCTGAAGAATACATTTGAAAGGCTGAAAAAAAATGCTAATTTTCCCTTTAAAGTATAACCAATTTAAAGTTCTTTCCTCATCAGCTACAGTAAAATTGAAAAAGCACTTTGCCTCAACAGATTGCTATGAAAACTTCACAAGAAAGGAAGGGAGAGAAAAGATTCCTGGGTGGAGGTAGAAGGATGCAGGGAGCTTCTCTCTTAGAAGCAGACACTGAGGACACCATAAAAGCTCCAGGTCTTCTACTCTGTTTCCTCTGGGACCAGAGATGGGTTTGAACATGGAAGGATAGAGATATGAAGAGATGTGAAATATTTTAGAAATTATTTTAAAGTATGTATTTACTTTAAAGAAGATCCTCAGGAAATTGTTGGTTTGTCCAAGTGCCTTGGGCTCTGTTCTGGAACCACCTTTTTGCTTCTGAAATGCTGTTTAGGAGCAAGTCCTCACATGCCACCAGGCACTCCTGTTGACAATTTTGACCTTTATTAATTCAGGTCTGCTCAGTCTCCACTACTGATCTGTCAATGCTGACACCTTGTCACACTCTGATTTTGCAGAAAGAATGTTGAAAGAGTTCACAGCCCATCACACTGGTTGACCTGATACCAGAGAGAAAATAATAATAATAAAAAATCCGAGACCAACTTCATTCCTTTTCTATATTTAAACACAGACTAAATTGAAGTTGTACTGAGGATTACTCATGTGTCCCCAAGAGTTCTGGAGATGAATACCAGACTAACTGTGGGAATAGTTATACTATTCATACGCTTATATAAATTGGTTTTCATGAGTAAATTTCCTGGTTTGCCCTTTTCGGCTGAAATATGTCCCTTGTTGCAGGGGGGGAAATGTAATAAAGCAATGCAATGTGTTTTTTAATCTTTGGAAAGTTGAAAAGGTTACGTGCTGTGTGTGAGTTTTCTATTCTCAGAACATACATACACATTCCATGAAGCAAAAACAACAACAAAAAATCAGCATAATTTAACAGATCCCTGTGTCTTTGTTATCCCTACACTGTAGTTTTCTGGCAAAGAAGACGTAAAAGTAACTTTGCAGAGAAACAGCAGTTTGTTTTTGTAAATTTCAATTGGCAATCACAACCTTACGTCTTTTCTATGCTCAGAAACTAAAAATGAGAGGTGTGCACCTTTGAGATTAAGTTATTACACTACAGTATTCAGGCTCAGTGGTGTTTAACCAATAAAGTAAACTACAACTTGCTGACATTTATTTAAAACTCTGGTATTTGGCTTCACCATTTCTCTACCCAATTAGCCACAAAATGATCATGATAAAATAGATGTCCCTTACTAATTATATTATCATTGTGGTAGGTATTCTTAATTACCTTGTGGCAATATTAATGCTACTGATCTTAGTCACTTTTCTTAAATATAGCCAATACAGGCCTTGGGATATATCGTTTTCCTTTGTATAGAGCAAACTGGGTATCAGAGGGATTGTATCATCAAATTTGAGAATAGGAAAGGGCCTTGAAGAAATTCCCTCATTTACCAGATGAAAATATCAGAGAAGCTATGTAAGTCCTGCAGGCTGTGGAGCAGAGCAGAGGCAGGGCCAAAGTCCCAGGTCTGAACCCTTCTTCCTTATTTTCTATGCCACTGATTACAAAGGTAATCCTGAGTTAGTTACACAAACAAACACGACAAAATCGCATGCATTATGAGTTTACTAATATAATTTTTAACATGATTTTCATTGAGTTAAATCTTGCTTTACAGTTGAGTCTTACTTGCATAAGTTGTAAGCATAATTTTTGTTCTTTAATTGAGACAGGGTCTTGCTCTGTCTCATGAGCTAAAGTGCACAGCTCAGTACAACCTCAAGCCCTAGGCTCAGCAATCCTCCTATCTTAGCCTACAGAGTAGAGTAGATAAGACTATAGTCATACATCACCATACCCTGAAATTTTTCTGGATTTTGTAGAGACAGGGTCTTATTTTTGCTGAGGCTGGTCTCTAACTCCTGGCCTCAGGTGATGCTCCCACTTCAGCCTCCAAGAGTGCTAGGACGAGCCTGCACCAGCTGGCCTGGCCACAGGAGTAAATTTTAAAAAAGAAAAGTATTCAAATTTTAAAACTGAGGTATGGAGATAGGAAATGGTCACCACCAGATTTTTCATAACATTTTTTCCTTCCACTTAACATATTAGCAAAAGAAAACTGAACAAAAGGTAAAGTCAGTGAACAATCACAGAGACGTGCTGATGAGGGAGGCGCCATGTGCCAGGCACTGTGGCAGGAAGGAATTGACATTGTTTCTCTCTCTCTCTCTCATTCTTTGTTCCTTGACCCAGGCAGAAATTGCTCAGATGGTGTGGAAGAGCAAAAGAGACCTAATAGGTAAAATCTGCTTCTGAGACAAAAACTTTCTGTATATGCAATCTACCTAAACAAAATCGGTAATTCTATATAAATAATGAATTATTTTAAAAAGTAGAGTTTCAGCCTTTCTTCCCTTATATTTAGCACAAGGCTCTGAAGACAAAAGTACCAAAGTGCACTTTGATGATAATTCATAGAAGAAAATAAGTGATCTGAGAGTGTACATGCTAGGTTATATAACAGCAAATTGAGTATTTCTAAATATCTTTGAAGTAAATAAAAATTGCATATCTGGTGTATGTGATTTTTTTCTCCTGAAGAATCACTCAAGTTCCCTCTGCTACCCATTCTAGGAAACACATTGCCTCAAAATTTTCAACATAAATATACATTTACATTTCAGTAATAGGGTTATTACAAGAATGCAGGGAAAAAATGTAAAGAAAGGCATCTATTTTCAAGTATTCCTAACCTAACAACACTCCCATATTTACAAGTATATATTTGAACTATTAATCCCAAATCATTATCACATTTTCACTAAAGCAATCTTCTAAATTTGTAAGTTTGACAGCCTATTTCCTATAGGAATATTAAGGGCAATCAATTATTTATTAGGTACATTTGTAAAGTTCATTAATTTAACCTAATTATTTAGTCATACACAGACCAACCTATTTTCTGACTTTACTGAATTGGTCAAATACTTCTTTTTGCACCTGAGTTTGCAAAATCAAAGGCTTTTGATTTTACTGACGAATCTTTACTAGCACTGTTAGAAAGTTTAGTTATTCTTCAAATAACTTGTATTTGAAGAAATGTTTGCTACTTTGAGCTACATTAAAGCTCTGTGTTTTATCTGTTGTTTTTACCAAAGATTTTACATTTATAGCTGATCTTTAATGTACTGATAATGTACAATAGCATAAGATGCACCACCACGATCATACCCGGACGCTTCATTTGAATGTAGTATCCATTCTCAGCAGGGTGTGGGGGCTTACACCTGTGATCCTAGCACTCTGGAAGCTGAGCCAGGTGGACTGCTCGAGCTCAGGAATTTGAGACCAGCCTGAGCAAGAGTGGACCCCATCTCTACCAAAAGTACAAACAACTGAGGCAAGAGGTCCCAAGACCGTGAGGTTGCTGTGAGCTATAATGCTATGGCACTCTAGTCAGGGTGCTAGAATGAGACTGTCTAAAAAAAAAATAATAATTAATTGATTAATTAATTAATCAATTAATTAAATGTATCTGTTCTCTGAAAACACTCTTCCACTTAAGGACTATGCCATCTGTCTGCTGTAGGAGTCACTCAGTTTAGGGTACCCTACATGTCTTCCAAAGTAGACCCACCTGATGCTCCACTATCAACTGCACATGATTCACCTCAGTTTGTCAAATATTCTTGTTGTAGACAAACAATCCATAGACATACATTCACAATTCTTAGCTGTTCTAGAGTAAGAAATGTTTACCTAGGTCAAAACACTTTTCCTTACAGTTTCTTCATCCTAGGGCCTGCTCAGCTTTCTAAGAAGTGTAATATCATGGACCCTATTTTGGTTAACTCTGTCCTGGCACAATATAGCATTAGGTAAATAATAAACTCTTATAATGTGGCCAAACACCTGTTCCATTTGAGATTTTCATACTTAACCATATTGTCTCCATTTTTAGGACCATAATTTGCTGGATTTTAGAGTTAAGGAATAGATCAAAACCAAAAATTAACTAAAGTTCCTAGAAAATTTGGGGAGCAAGTATTGAAATAGATATTAAGTAAGTTTAAAACTCTTTTATAGTCAAGTGATTCTCTATGAGAGAAGCTTTCTTATCATTGTTGGAAAATAACAAAAAAAAGGGGGGCAAGAAACAAACCCAAGCTACATACTTGTTTTCTCTTTGCACACAGGTATTTACAACCTTTTAATTATTGTGTGCAATAGGGTAAGAAGCAAGAATTTTCTTTAAGTAATTCATGAAAGCTGTCCATATATCATCAAAATCATCAGTCCTGCCCTCAGTTCTGTACGCTGCCCTTTAACATGCAGCTGAACATGACATTAATAATAATGTCTAATTAATAGATACCTATCCATTTTGCTGAAGAAAGTTGTATAGCACATCTCCAAAGTCACAGGAGTGCCCTTTTAGAATACTAAAAACATATTTCAATTTTTCACTGCCAAACTCAAAAATGTTTGCGGAAGTAGCAGACTGTGTTCAGTTGAAACTTCACATGTGCAATTTCTCACCACATCAGAAATAAGAAAAAATTACTTAGAGAATACATGCAAATAAATTAGAGTCCCCTCATCTCTGACTTCTGGAAAGTCAAATGTTACTGTTGAATTTTCACCCAGTTTTCTTCACAGATCCTCAAAATCAGATAATCAGGTGTTAATATTAATACGGTTCATTGAGGGAGATAAGGAAAATGATGAAGTCACATGGAGGCAAATGACATTGCTGAGGAGATGCAGAAATTTTGAAAACGAAATGTGGGGTCATTTTGTCAGAAAACTTTCATTATGGAACAGCCAATACTTCAGGAAAAAAATAGGGGCTTTCTTTTCTTTATCTTTTTCTTTACAGGAACTAGCTCTAATTCTTCTTACCAAAAAAAGAAGAGCAGAAAAATAAACCATATTTTTATTAATTTTAAATAAAATCTTAATTCCAACTCTAAAAATCACTTAAGATTTATTATATTACGTGAACTTGAATTAATTGGGTATTTTAAAATCTTGCTGTTCCATAATTTAGGTGATGAAGCATTTTAAATATAGTTTCTCATATTATAGACAGACCATGTTGGGTTCAAAGTCAGAAATAGCAAGAACCATAGAATATCTAAGAAATATGGTACAATCCTTTTATTTTGATAGCTGGAAAAAGGGGAACCAGATGTAGTATGACTTGCACAAACTCATGTAAGTTAAAAGAAAATGCATTATTGAGACCAGTAACTTGTTTTGAACTGAAAACTTACGAACATGTAATTTAGAAAGTACATACATAAATGTCATAGAATTTTTTAACAGGAAGAATCATTACTAATAATTTATTCAAAATCAAATAGAATGAGTCTCCAATTGCATATGCATAACCTGGAACCCAGTGAAATTATATGACTGGTTCAATGTCACATAGCTGGTTGGCTGTGGAGATATAGGTGACCCACCAAATTTCCTAACTTCCCTTACATAATGGACTTGTTCATTACTGTTTCTGGACAACTGAGACTCACTATGTAAGCTGTGAGTCATAAAACTTACATTATACGTAACACTTCCTTCATAAGTAAAGAAGAAAGCATGGTATAGTGTAAGGGAGAGAAACAGAATCAGGTCATGGTTCTCAAAATTATCAGCCATGTATTGAGCTTTAGTTTCCTCTTCTACAAATTAGGATAGTAACGAACATTGGAGTAGAGAGGTTGCTCAAGATTAAATAAGAAAACTAGCATAGTACACTTAGGATACACTTTAAATACAAAGGGCTATAGAGAGATCAGTGAGCTCTATGACTCCTAAAAGGGAATTTTAAGGTGAAGTATTATTTCTCTGAGTCAACAATGTTCCTTTCCAAGTTCATTTACTAAACACTGTACAAAGCATAACATTCTGACTGTGTTACCAGACAAAGAGGGTCTGGCCACCTGTCACTGTCAGCCAATATGTAGAGACAGGGAGATAGGTCCACCAAACTTTGTCAGAAATCTGGGATTCTGGAGAACAGTGAGTGTAGCCTCTCTAAGACCTTTCTGTTCTTCCAATTCCAACATTATAGTTTTATATATTTAAGTTTAAAGTGAAGACCATGTTAACCCTTATCTTAAACAATAATGAAGAGAACCCAAGTCTCATAAACAATTAACAATATTATAATTTAAAAGGCATCTTTAGGGTGGGAGCTAAATTTGTAAAACAAGAATGCATGACAGGGGGTGAATTCAGGCAGACCAGCTGTGCCGGGCCTGCTCCAGCCTGACAGACTCCATCTTATTCTCACCAAAGGTGCTTTCAACTGCTCCTTTAAAACAAAAAAATCTTGATGTTGACCCTTTTCACCAGTCTGAAAAATGGTACAGGGTAAAATACCAAGAAAAAAATTTCTCAGTTAAACTTGGTTTTTCTGATTGGCTAAATTGTATGCAACCGAAAGCAATGTGAGCTGGTATGGCCAATGTCTCAGTGTCCTGGTAGGTACTAGGTTTAGGAATTTTGAATTGTTTTGTGGGTGTAAACTCGGGTGGGGGTGGGTAGGATATGAGTGTGTGGGGAGAGAGAGAGAAAGTGATAGTTGAAAGTAGTTAAGTGGTTTCTAACTCTCAAGTGTCAAAAAAACGTCAATACTGTTTTAGACAAATGCTCCTTTGTTCTTGGAAAACCATCTAACTGAGCCTTTTAGTTATGCAAATGAAAAGCAAATAGTCTCTTTGGAAATGGAGATGATGCTCTAAAAGATTGAAAGTCCTTTCCTGGGGAAGGATTAAAAGTCTCCTACCTGAGTTGTTTTAGGAGAGGAGATTGCTTGCCCTTAGAGTAATTCTCCATGGTGGTGGGTTCGATAGTGGACGGACAAATAAATGATAACTCTTCTAATAAGACAATGTGCAAAATACTAAGAGTATGAGCTAAGAGCTCATGTAAGAATTGCTTTAGGAATCAGAAAGTGAAGTGTAACCCAGAGTTAGCACCTCTGTCCAAAATCTGCCCTCATTCTTGTACAAGTTGTTAAATTTTGAGTTAGTTTTGTAATTTCAAGAATTCTATTTTTTTCTTTCTAAATTATTTTTGTGGTTTTTTTCAGATCTTTCTGCTCTTTCTTTTCAATCTCTTTTTGGTCCCTCTTTTTTGTGATCCCAACTTTCCTTTGTTTAAATACTCATCTGTGGGCATTGTATATTTTGTATCTCACACCTGTGGTTCTAAAGTACTTGGGAAGGAAATCTTTGCATAGTATTTCTGCTGACTCTCACTTTTGGTTCTTTTTCCTTGGAGATTGATGAATAGAAGTTTGTATTTGTTCTTCTCTGTGCAATACCTGAATGCTTAGGTTCTTCAGTGCTCTATTTCATTCAGTAGCTTTGTCCATGAGACCAGGATCACCTTGACTTGGTCTACTCCAGTCCCATTTGAGCTTCATCCTGAAAATCTGTGACAGGCAGGTCTGGGACGTAGCAATCACCCAAGAGGGCCAGCATGTGTGCTCATAGCTCAGAATCTCTATTTCAGCACATTGTGTAATTTCTCTTCTTTCCTTTTCCCTTTGGAGTTTTTTTGATTGTGGCAACAAAATAATGATACCCTTATATGATATTTTGTGATTTTTTGTTTATAAGAGGACCTCTCATGATATCTGCTTGATGATGTTATTAGAAGGGAGGGTCTAAATTTTTTTCATTGGTACAATGATTATCTAGACTACTGTCGATTTAAATGTGAACATGTTACAAACAGCCAAATATAAACCACTATTTGTGCTTTTAGAATCACTTGCTTAAAGACAAGTTGCTTGCTTGGGATTTCTTACCTACTTAGTTCAATCACTTGTTCCTGCTGCCTGAGAAATAGGAACCAATGAGCCCCAGCTGTCCATCCAGTGAAGGAAGCCCTCTGTCATGGACAGCAGAAACTGCTGTTTCACCTGGGTCCCTAAGTGATCTCACGGAGTAGACAGAGATCCATACCTGGCCTGAATGTCATGTGAAAAGGAAACAAACACCTGTACTGTGTGAATCTGTGCCTTCTGAGACCTCTTCCAGCAGACTACATGTATCCTAACAAGTGCACTTCATTTTCAGGGGTGACATGACTTGATACCCTAAAAATGCTAAGGCAAGAAAAATGTCAGTTTTTACAAACAAATTCTCTAATCTTTTTACTGAAGATTGCAGTTGAAATTAAAATAAAAGAACTAGTACCTAGGGGAAGAAAGAAGAACACAGAAAGAAGGGAGGCATAAAGAGTTTAAATGTGTCACAAAACTGAAAAAAGTCTATCTTATCTTATGCGGGGTGGGGGTGCGGAGGGGGTTGTAATTACCCAGTAAGATAAAAGCTGTTGAATTTGTAGCAATGGAAATATTAAGACAAATTAAATACTAAGCTTATCTCTGCTCCGTGCTATCAATATTTTATACTAAACATCTGTTCCTTGTATCTCATCTCAGAAATGCTTCTACACTTTATCAGCGCAAGCACAGCTTTTCAAAGCAAATTAAGCTAAACCATTTTCACTTAATCACCAATTGATCACAACACGAAGAATGCCACATATTGATCCCTAAAAGCCCCATTTTTCCCAATTCAGAAAAGCATATTGGAAGAAACAGTTGATTTGCAATCAGAGTAAACTGGTTAGGCTTACACTTCTGACACATTTTAAGTAGGAAGAATTTCAGTGATTAAAAGGATAAACCAACATGTATTTTCAACAAGAGGTGAACAATAGGCAATTTGCCACTTTGGGTTTACGGAGTCTTAGAGCTACTAGAGACCTGGAGAACCTCTAAGCTTTGTCAAGTTTCATAGAGGAATGCCAAAGAGAAGACGGGCATTTTTGGTTTTTAGCCCACGTGACGTTGATATCTGGACGTGTTTGAAAATTAGCAGCACAGAAGCAAGATTTCTACCTGAAACTTGATCAAGGACCATTACTCTGAGCTAGGTGGGCTTCATATGCATTTATCACCAGTCTCTGGTTTAGTTCTGGTGCTGTGTATTCAAATGCCTGCAGAACCAGGGCAGTTAATGTAAGTAAGTGAGAAGGCATATTATGCCCACATTATATGGTTAGGTGATGTTCAATCCCAGATAATTGTTGTTCCTGGAACACATATGAACCCATCATTAACACATGTTCTTACTTCTGGAGATGTCGAGCCCGAGGGGAAACTTCCCTTTTCCCCTCTGTCACTAAAAATCACTGACAAAAAGGAAGACTGATAGAAGAACAGGCATATAAATTTATTTGACCATAATTTTACATGACATGGTAGCCTTCAGAAAGAAGATACAAAGACACAAGGGAAACCTATAATGTTATGCTGAGGTTCAACGAAGTATGGACAGTCACGTAGAAACATGACTGGACAAAAGGGTAGGATTTTTGTTGTTGTTGTTGTTCTTGCAGTTTTTGGCTGGGGCGGGGTTTGAACCCACCACCTCTGGTATAAGGGGCTGGCACCCTACTCCTTGAGCCACAGGCACCACCCAAAAGGGTAGGTTTTAATGCTAAGGAACTGGATGGGAAAACCTGGCAGGCTGGCTGTTTAGAGTGACTCTCCATGGCCTCTGTCCGCCGGCTCTCCCTTCTGGGTATGAAGAAGGACAATTTCTGGAATAAGGATCTTATGCCTTATAATCAAACAAAGTAGTCAGATCATTTCTTTATGTCCAGTTTTTACACAGAAGGGGGAGGAAAAGTTAGAGAGATCTTTTAGGTTCTATGGCTTGCTTTAGGAGAAAGGGGTCCTGGTTTCTATGGCTCGCCTTAGGGAAGAGGGATCCTGGTTTTCTAGCTAGCCTCAGAGGAGGAGAACAAGAGGCCAGAGACAGAAGGGAATGAAAAGGGCAAGAATCTGCTTGCGAGGGCTTCATTCTGAGTTTTTCTTTTCTGAGACATTACAAAGACAAGCTTCGATTTAAAAAAGAAATCAAGACATATACTCAAAACTTGAGACTTTATTGCATGCCAGTGTGTGTGGCCCAAACCAAATAGATTTATGCATTGGATTTGTTAGATCTGACTCTCAATTTAAAAACTTCTGATTTAGTCCTATACATTACATATAGAAAAAAGAAACAAGAGGCCAGTGAGGCAGAAGCAGGAGGGTTGGTGCTGGAAATTACGGTTCTAGACCAGGATGACCAAACGTTCCTGTTTGTCTGGGACTGCCCTGGTTTTAGCACTGGGTGTCACATATCCTGGGAAAACCTGGAAAACTGGGACCGTTGATTCCCCTTTATCTTATGATTCATGCTGTTTTTTTTCACCAAACTCTGACTACATCTTTCTTTTTTTTTTGAGCTGGTGGCCCTCGAATTTACTTGGAGATGGGGAAAGCCCAGGTCTCTATGCGAGTTGCAGATCACACCAGCTGTGGCCTTGCTCACCAAAGCCAGAGATAAGACCAAATGGGGACCACAAATCATACGGGCTGAATGATTGTCCTTACCATGGAAATGTAGTTTCTCTGACTTCTTATCTAACCATTTTCTTTAAAGTCACATGCTACATTGCTTTTGGAAAGATGTTTGGAGAACACTTAGAGATCTAAAAATAGATCTGCCATTCGATCCTATAATTCCTCTACTAGTTATATACCCAGAAGACCAAAAATCACGTTATAACAAAGATATTTGTACCAGAATGTTTATTGCAGTCCAATTCATAATTGCTAAGTCATGGAAAAAGCCCAAGTGCCCATCGATCCACAAGCAGATTAATAAATTGTGGTATATGTACACCATGGAATATTATGCAGCCTTAAAGAAAGATGGAGACTTTACCTCTTTCATGTTTACATGGATGGAGCTGGAACATATTCTTCTTAGTAAAGTATCTCAAGAATGAAAGAAAAATTATCCAATGTACTCAGCCCTACTATTAAACTAATTTATGGCTTTCATATGAAAGCTATAACACATTTATAACCTAAAAATAGAGGGAAGGGGGATAGGGAGGGGAGAGAGGGGGGAGGTGGGCAGATGGAGGGTGATTGGTGGGATTACACCTTTGGTGCATCTTACAAGGGTACATGTGAAACTTAGTAAATGTAGAATGTAAATGTCTTAACACAGTAACTAAGAAAAT
>CAUYPK010019666.1:0-10010 GCA_963574355.1 Loris lydekkerianus
TATACTTGAGAATGTGTGGTATTTGTCAATTGGGTTTTGTCAGCATTTACAAGCTGCTGTCTTCCATAGGGGAGGAGCCTGCTGGCCAGCATGGCTGAGCAGGGAAGAATCTCTACAACAGAGTCTGTAGTTTTAAATTACTCCTCATAGTAGGGGTGAGTACATTAGGTACTTTTTCTTCTATTGTTGAGATACTTTACTAAGAAGAATATTTTCCAGTTCTATCCATGTAAACATAAAAGAGGTAAAGTTTCCATCTTTCTTTAGTTTAGGGCTTTCACATGAAAGCTGTAACCCAGTTGCGACCTGAGAATGGGGAGAAGGGGTAGAAGGAGGGGATGGAGTGAGGATCTGGGTTGAGGGAGGGGGACTGGTGGGATCACACCTGTGGTGCATCTTGCAAGGATGTATGTGAAACTTAGTAAATGTTGAATGTAAATGTCTTGGCACAACAACTAAAAAAAACACTAGGAAGGCTATGTAGACTGGTGTGATGAAAATGTGCCAAACGGTTTATGAAACTAGTGTATGATGCCCCATGATCATATCGATGTGCACAGCTATGATTTAATTAAAAAAAGAAAAGACATCGCAAAAATAAAAAAATAAAAAAATAAATTACCCCTCATATATAGCAATACGCCAGTTCACTGAGGGTCTCCAGTTGTCTGTCTACTCCAATAATCCACACACGGGGAAGGTCCAGACCCCCTTTCCTCTCACCTGATGGCTTGGGAGAGGTGGGCTACACGTCCGCCCTGTCCCATCATGCTCTGCCTCTTTGGCACTTGGGCTTCTTCCCTGACTTGGCTATTATGAATTGAGCTACAGTGATAATCTGGTGCAAATATCTTTTTGCAAAGTAATTTTTGGTCTTTTGGATATACTTCTAGTAGAGGAATTGCAGGATCCAACAGCAGGTCAAGTTTTAGATCCATGAGTGTTCTCCAAAGTTCTTTCCAAAAGGTATGTATTAGCTTGCATTCCCACCAGCAGTGTGGAAGTGTTCCCTTTTCTCCACATACATGCCAACCTGTAGTTTGGGGATTTTGTTATGTGGGCTACTATTACTGGAGTTATGTGGTATCTCAAAGTGTTTTTTTAAATTAAATCATAGCTGTGTACGTTGATATAATCATGGGACATCATACACTAGCTTCATAAACTGTTTGACACATTTTCATCACCCTGGTTAACATAGCCTTCCTGGCGTTTTTTTTAGCTATTGTGCTAAGACATTTACATTCTACATTTACTAAGTTTCACATATATCCTTGTAAGATGCACCACAGGTGTGATCCCATCTGTCCCCCTCCCTTATCCACCTCCCCCCTTTCTCTCCTTTCTTTCTCCCTTCCCCCTATTCTTAGGTTGTTGCATTTCTTTGATGATTAAAGAAGATGAGCATTTTTTTCACTGTGTCCATATGCCATGCAACTATCTTCTTCAGAGAAACTTCTGTTCATGTCTCTTGCCCATAGTGAAATGGGATCACTTGTTTTTTCCTTATTAATAAGTTTGAGTTCTCTGTGGATTCTGGTTATCAGACATTTGTCCGAAATGTAACCTGCAAATATCCTCTCCCATTCTGAAGGCTGTGTACTTGCTTTACTTACTGTGTTCTTGGCAGTGCAGAAGCTTTTTAGTTTGATCAGATCCCAATAATGTATTTTTCAAATTGCTTCAATTGCCCTGGGGGTCTTCCTCATAAAGTATTCTCCCAGAACAATTTCTTCAAGTGTTTCTCCTGTACTCTCTCCAAGAATCTTTATGGTTTATGTCTTAGGTTTAAGTCTTTCATCCAGTAAGTCAATTTTTGTTAGAGGTGAAAGGTGTGAATCCAGTTTCAGTCTTCTACACATTGCCAGCCAATTCTGAGTTGGGAGGTTTGTAAGGATTGGTCGAAATGTAGCTAAAGGAATAATATGTTTTACTACTTCTGTGGTTTCTTGATCTAATGATCAATCCTTAGTTGAAAAGGGCCTTTGATACAATAATTCTCATGGGCTACAATCCAATCTCAGATAAATTTCTTCTTCTAAGAACAATGGAAAGGAATTTAGTCATGGAGATGAGTCTTTTGAGTTAGCTTGTGGAATTGTCCTTGAATTTTATCATGCATTTTTCTACCTGCCCTGAGAGTTGGGCCTCCAAGGAGCATGTGCATGATATTTTATGCCCAGGGAATATCTATTCCCTATGTAACAGCTGCTTGGAAGGCAAACTCTGGAATCCAAGCATGGGAATCATCTAATGTACTAAAGCCTTTACAACTTCCTGGGCCTTTTCTGTCCTACAGGGGAACATTTCAACCCAATTAGTAAAAGTGTCCACAAAAGACAAACAAATATTGTATACCCTGTACCTTACCTAGGGAGATAAGTGAAATCTATTTGCTAATCTTCACCTGGATGTTTACCTGTGGAAGCTAGACCATGAAGCTTTGATGTTTTTTTACCTTAATTTGCACTGGTCGACCATGTCTTGCTCTTCCCACTGTCCCTGTTCACTTAGCCCATACTTCTGGGTAAATTTCTGTCTCTAATAAGGGAAGGAGTAGTATAGGTTCTTATCTCATATTCCTATAAATAGTGGTTTCTGCTTTAGTTAGTATGTCCTTCCTCAAGAGGAGCTGTACTTTCAGTCATGATTAGGAAGGCTGGAAAAGAACACAGCCAGTCATCCCATTTGCTGCTTAATGGCTAAGGGAAGAACCCACTGTCTAGTTACAGATTTGGAGGATAAAGAAGACTAGGATTAGAGAGAAGTATGTAAAATGTTGCTCCAGTGTCCAGAAGAAATTCTGTCTCTTGGCCCTCAACTATGAAGTAGACCGGGGGCTGTTGAGGGATGGTGACACAACCTAGAACCATCAGAATCTGCCCCGGCCCCCCCACCCCAGTCCAATTTGGGGGCTGATGAGGTCATTGTCCTGGAAGCACTACCTTTACCTTGGGGGACAGGCTTCCCTTCAGTGGTCACTCTTGCATTCTGAACAAGGGACAGGTGGCTTGCCCAAAAGGTGCTACAGCTGGGGAAGGCCAGTCACTCTTGAAGTGGCCAGTCTGACCACATTGTTCTTAGCTCTGCTAGCTTCCCTCTACCCCGAATTGTACCCATTTGTGGGAGTGCCATATCTAGAATTGTCATTCTTTTATTTTTTCACTCACTTCTTTGTTTTTTTCTCCTTTCCTTCCCACCCCTATCCCCCACAAAATTCTGCTTCCCCTAGACTTTAGAAGAAAAATTAAATAACAAAAAAGAATTTCAAAATATTTGGTGACAGAGCTTCCTGGAAGTAGTTATTTTCAATTATGAGACGTATTCAATTAACATATGCATTTATTTGCCACCTAAGGACAAATTACTTAGACTAAAAGTACTGTGAAACAATAAAAATCTTGAAATTCCTTAGCTCAAATAATCAATAATGCTTATATTTAATGTAATAAAGTGATAAAAATCTGCAGTTGTATAAAGAAGTTCAATATTGAGCAAGATGGGGGGACTAGAGATATCTCCTTATCAGCCACTCATAGTAAGACAGGGGAGAGGACTCCAGTAATCTCTGCCTCAGTACTTGCCCAGAAACATCACTGTGGGGACACAGTGAAGCAGTAGGGACCAACAAGGAGGTCAGGAGCTGAGGAAATAGGCATAGAAGGCAAGTGCTTGGGTATGGGCAGAGGCCAGCTGGCCCTCCAGTGAAAGAGAGAGGAAAAGGCTATTTTATAGATTTTTGGTTTTGGACTGAGCTGTTCACTGGAGCAATTTAATTATAAATTGAAATAGTGTCTTGTGGCTTGTATTGAAAATTTGGATGAGGCATAAGTCCCATCAGCTTGGCTACTAACAGAACACTGACATTGTGGGAGGGCCACCTGGGAGAAACAGTCTGAAGGATCCTAAATTATAGTTGACTCTGACATACTTGCTGAGCTCAGATAGCCATCTTTGGGGTGAGTTGAATGGCTTCTACACTCTTAAGAATGCTACTATGTTGTCAAGGGGTACTGGTTGAAAGGTCAAGATGTGCCTCCTAAAAAATCTGGTGAGAGCTTCAGGATCCCAGTCCTCTGGGGACTAAATGTTAGCAAAATGATCAAGCCATGATTGAGTACAAAACATTCGGAAAGAGAGGATTTGGTGTCCTTAGCACCTTTATACAGCAAAACCAGTTGAATGCTCCGCAGATCCTAATACCATAGCACCACCTAGTGTCCGGGAAATATATTGCAATGCATATATAAATATATACATTTATTTGTTCCCTTTTTTTCTTCTTTTCCCCATTTCCCCCCCAGTTTTGTTGTTTGTTATCTTCGGTTTGGTTGTATTTTTATTTATGTTTTATTATTACTTCCTTCAATACCAAGGGTTCTTTCTTTTAAGGCTATGGTTTTTCAGCCTATGTTCTCTTATTTTCTTCATTTTAATTTTCTCTCTCATTTTTTTTTTTTTTTATTAAATTGTAGCTGTTTACATTAAGGCATTCATGTGGTACAATGTACTAATTTTATATACAGTTTGGAATGCTTACACCAAAATGGTTAACATAGCCTTCACCTCACTTATTTGTTGTCTTAAGACATTTATATGCTACTCTTAATAGTACCCTTGCATTTTCCCCATTAAAAATGAGATCTCACAATTACTTTCTCTACTCCTGGGCTTCCTCCTCCAATCCCTTTTCTCCTTCATTATGGACTCAGTTGTGTTTTCTCATTTGTATGAAAGTCTGGGTGATTATATATTTGTTTCATAATAGTACTGAGTACATTATATACTTTTTCTTCCATTCTTGAGATACTTTACTAAGAAGAATATGTTCCAGGCCCATCCTTGTAAACTAAAAAACGTAAATTCTCCATCTTTTTTATGGCTGCATAATATTCCATAGAATACATAACCCAAAATTTGTTAATCCATTCTTGGGTTGATTGGGCACTTGGGCTGCTTCCACTTGGGCTGACTTGGGAATTGTGAATTGGGCTGCAATAAAAAATCTGGTGCAAATATCTTTGTTGTAAAGTGTTTAGGGTCATCTGCATATTAACCTAGTAGGAAATTTCCAAGATTGAACGGGAGGTTTACTTTTAGTTCCCTAAGTGTTCTTCAAACTTCTTTCCAAAAAAATTGTATTAGCTTGCATTCCCACAAGAAGTGCAGAAATGTTCCCTTCTCTCCACATCCACACCAATATTTGTAGTTTTGGGATTTTGTGATGTGGGATAATCTTTTCTTTTTTGGGAGATTTTGTATAGTTGATGCTATTTCAGTGATTGATATATGTCTATTCAAGATTTCTAATTCTTTCTGGCTGAGTCTAGAAAGGTGGCATTCTTCCAGGTATTGGTACATTTCCTTAAGATTTTCATATTTCTGGAAATAAAAATTTTTGTAATAATGATTGAGCTTTTTTTTTTTTTTTTTAAATCATAGCTGTGTACAATGATGCAATCATGAAGTACAATGTGCTGGTTCCATATACAGTCTGAAATATTTTCACCAAAATGATGAACATAGCCTTCATGGCATTTTCTTAATTATTGTGTTCAGACTTTTAGTAAACTTCACCTTCACTCTTCCAAAATGCACCCTAGGTGTGGAACCACCAATCACCCTCCTTCCACCCTACTTCCCCCTCCTTTTCTCTCCCTTTCCCCCTTCCCCATATTCTTGTACTGAGATTGGGTTGTAGCCTTCCTATGAAAGCTATAAATTAGTTTCATGTTATGGCTGAGTACATTGGGCACTTTTTCTTCCATTCTTTAGATACCTTGCTAAGAAGAATATTTTCCAGCTCCATCTATGAAACCATGAAGGAGGTATAGTATTCATCTTTCTTTATGGCTGCATAATATTCCCTGGTGTACAAATAGCACAATTTATTAATCCATTATGAGTCAATGGGCACTTGGGTTTTTTCCATGACTTAGCAATTATAAATTGGGCTGCAATAAACATTCTGCTACAAATATCTTTGTTATAGTGCGATTTTTGGTCTTCTTGATATATACCTAGTAGAGGAATTATAGGATAGAATGGCAGATCTACTTTTAGATCTCTAAGTAGCCTCCAAACATCTTTCCAAAAGGATCATATTAGTTTGCCTTCCCACCAGCAGTACAGAAGTGTTCCCTTTTCTCCTCATCCGTGCCATCATCTCTGGTTTAGGGATTTTGTGATGTTGGCTAAATTTACTGGAGTTAGGTGATATCTCAAAGTAGTTTTGATTTGCATTTCTGTGACAGTTAAAAATGATGAGCATTTTTCCATGTGTCTGTAGCTCATGCACCTGTCTTCTTCAGAGAAGTTTTTCTTCAAGTTCTTTGCCCAGCCTGAGAAGGGATCACTTGTTCTTTTCTTGTAATAAATTTCAGTTCACTGTGGATTCTTGTTATTAAACCTTTGTCAGAGGCATATCCTAAAAATATCTGCTCCCATTCTGAGGGTTGTCTGCTTTCTCTACTTACTGTGTTCTTGGCTGTGCAGAAGCTTTTTAGTTTCATTAGGTCCCAGGATTGTTTTTTTTTTTTTTTTTTTAATGCAGCTTTAATTGCGTGGGGGCATCCTCCTTTAAAAATATTCACCCAGGCTGATTTCTTCAAGACTTTCCCCTGTGATTTCTTTTAGTATTTTTATAGTTTCATGTCTTAAGTTTAAATCTTTAATTCAGTGAGAGTCTATCTTAGTTAAAGGTGAAAGGTGTGGGTCTAGTTTCAGTCTTCTATAGGTCGCCAACCAGTTCACACAGCACCATTTGTTAAATAGGGGATCTTTTCCCCCATTAAATGTTTTTAATTGTCTTGTCAAATATCAAATAATGGTAAGTAACTGGATTCATTTCTTGGTTCTCTATTCTGTCCCATACATCTACCTGTTTCTGTGCCAGTACTATGCTGTTTTGATCACTATTGATTTATGGTATTGTCTGAGGTCTGGTAGCATAATTCTTCCTGCTTTGTTTTTATTTCTGAGTAATGTCTTGGCTATTCAAGGTTTTTTATAATTCCATATAAAACAATGTATATATTTTTGAGGTCTTTAAAGTATGACAATGGAGATTTAATAGGGATTGTATTAAAATTGTATATTACTTTGGGTAGCATAGACATTTTGACAATGTTCATTTTTCCCAGCCATGAGCATGGTATGTTTTTTCATTTGTTAACATTTTTAGCAATTTCTTTTTTTTTAGAATTTCATAGTTATCTTTATAGAGATCTTTCACATTTTTTGTCAGGTAAACTTCCAAATATTTCATCTTCTTTGGCACTACTGTAAATGGAATAGCATACTTGATTGTTTTTTCAGCTTCGTATTGGTATATATAAAGGCTACAGATTTAAGGGTGTTGATTTTGTATTTGAGACATTGCTGTATTCCTTGATCACTTCTAAGAGTTTTGTAGTGGAATCCCTGGTGTTTTCCAAATATACAATGACATCATCTGTGAAGAGTGAAAGTTTGATCTCTTCTGACCCTATATGGATACCCTTGATCGCCCTTTCTTCCCTAATTGTGATGGCTAAAACGTCCTTTACAATGTTAAAGAGCAATGGAGATAATAAGCAACATCCCTGGTTCCTAATCTGAGTGGAAATGATTTCGATTTTACTCCATTCAATATGGTATTGGCTGTAGGTTTGTTGTAGATGGTCTTTAATAGTTTAAGAAATGTCCCTTCTATATCCATTTTCTTAAGTATTCTGATCAGAAGGGATGCTAAATATTATCAAAAACTTTTTTTGTATCAATTGAGAGAATCACATGTTCTTTGTTTTTTAATTTATTTATGTGCTGAATTATATTTGTAGATTTACATATATTGAACCAGCCTTGAGACCCTGCATTGGGAATCAAGGTGATTTTGCTTCTAAGAATGTGTTGGGTAGTATTCCTTCTTTTTCTATCTTTTGGAAAAGTTTGAGTAATATAGGTGCTGGTTCTTCTTTAAAGTTTGGTAGAATTCTGATGTCAAGCCATCTGGACCTGAACTCTTCTTTTTAGGGAGACTTTGTTTTGTTTATGCTATTTCAGAATTTGATTTAGGCCAGTTCAAAATGTCCACCTCATTCTGGCTAAGTCTTGGGAGGTGGAGTGCTTCCAAGTATTCATTGATTTCCTTCAGGTTTTCGTATTTCTGAGAATAAAGTTTCTTGTAATATTCATTAAGAATTTTTTGAATTTCTGAGGAGTCTGTTGTTATTTCATCTTTATCATTTCTGATTGATGAAATTAGATTTTACTCTTTTTTTCCTGGTTAGGTTAGCTAAAGCTTTATCTATTTTATTGACTTTTCAAAAAACTGACTTTTGATTTATTGATCTATTGTATTTTGTTTTCAATTTCATTTAATGCTGCTCTAATTTTGGTTATTTCTTTTCTTCTGCTAGGTTTGGGATTGGAATTTTCTTCCTTTTCCAGTTGCTTGAGCTGTTCCATTAAGTTGTTAACTTCCTCTCATTCTGTTCTCTTGAGGAAGGCTTGCAGTGCTATAAATTTCTCTCTTAGGACTGCCTTTGCAGTTTCCCAGAGTTTCTGTAAATTTGTGTCTTCATTGTCGTTAGTTCCTATAATTTGTTTATTTTCTTTGTAATCTTGTCTATGACCCAGCTATCATTCAGCATGAGATTATTCAGTTTCCAAGTTTTTATATGAGTATGCAGGTTCTTGTTGTTACTGAGTTCCACTTTTATTCCATGATGGTCTGAGAAGATGCAAGGAATAATTTCTATTCTTTTAAAATGGCTGAGGTTAGATTTGTGACCTAAGATGTGATCAATTTTGTCTTATGTTCCATGAGCTGATAAGAAGAATGTGCATTCAGTTTTGTTAGGATAAAATGTTCTTTAAATATATGTTCAGTTCAACTGTTGGATGGTTAAGTTTAAATCTAAAATTTCTTTGCTTAGCTTCTTTTTGTAGGATCTATCCAACATCACTAAAGGGATGTTAAAATCTCTGACTACTATGAACCTGGAGGAAATCAAGTTGCTCATGTTTGTAAGAGTTTCTCTTATAAATTGAATTGCATTTTGGTTGTGTGCATAAATATTAATAATTGAAATCTCATGCTATTGATTCTTGCCATTAACAAATATGTAGTGACCCTCCTTATCTTTTCTTACTTTTGTTGGTTTAAAGCTAAATTATCTTGGAGAGCAAGAAGGCGGTCGAGTAACAGCTTCCCTGAATCTGGGCACCGTGAGTCTAGGGAGATAAGACTCCAGGATTCCTAGCTGGTGGGATCTGCCTATAATCATCCCTTTGAGGATACAGGGAGCCAGCAAGAGACTTATGGACCCCAAGTAGAGGACAAAAACAGTGAAAAACTGGCAAGTGGTCGCATGTGTTTGATTGATCTAATCCTATGCACAGCTGTAAGTACAGTGAGACTGCAAACCGGAAAGACCTTACCTGTGATCTGTTTTGGTGTTTTTGGACTTGGCACTCAGTTCAACTGCCTTGGGGAGAGCTTTAGCAAGAGTGAGGAGAACTTAGGGCATTGTCTAGGGCCCCAGACTGAACCACTGAGTGGACAGAGCTAATAGTGTTTGGCTGTGGGTGGTAGGGAGCCATTGTGAGAGAACTGCCCAAGCAAGGCCTGTCCTTAGGGTTGCAGAGCAAGGATCTGGTGGGAGCTAGTAACCTAGTGACTGAGCAGCCTAAAGGTGGGGATGAGCTGCCTTACAGCCCTAAACCTCAGGGGCAGAGTGAGACCGATTTTGGCATACTGGATAAGTGAATAGCCACTTCAGCAGTGATTCCAGCAACAAGCACTTTTTTGGGAAAACTTCTGCTTAGCAACTTTAGAAGTTCAAAGTGCCCTTAAGAGGGCTGAAGAGAGATTTAGGGTGTCTACTCTGTGGGGTTTGAGAAATCAGTGGAGGCCTCCAGTCATATCAGCATTGTGATTAGCATCTCATATCCCAGAAGACCACCTGTTGCCCAGACAATATTCAACAAGATGTATATACTGCTTTTTTTTTTTCTTTTGTTTTTTC
>CAUYPK010019667.1:0-15284 GCA_963574355.1 Loris lydekkerianus
CTGAGTCACAGACCCCGCCCAGTATTTCAGTTGTAATGGTAAAATTCAAGGAGAAGAAAGTGGACCATAATTTTATATAAATAATATTTTCCTAATGGAAATAAAATAGACACACCCCTTGATTGCACTAATGTACACAGCGATGATTTAACAATAAAAATAAATAAATAAATAAATAAATAAATAAATAAATAAAAACAAAAACAAAAACAAAAAAAAGTATTTCCTTATATTGCCTCTGCAAGTCTGAATTTTGGTGTAAGTAAATTTGTGTTTTCTCAGAATTGATTAATTCTTGGGCAGTTAAATAGGAAAGATACAATTTTTACACAAACTTTGTTGTGCATATCAATTTTATTAAATAATAGGAGTAAAAATTTTTCTTATATTCAAAATCCCCACTTTAATTTTTTTCTGCATACTTGGTCCAAAACTGAGGTGTTACAAATGTGAGAATTATGCCAAAGAAGTTGCTTTATTATTGTCACAATTACTTGAATGCAATTTTTCGCTGGTAAGTATATGCATATGTATACAGATACTCCAATCACTACTACCCACTTCTGGCTTCCAATATTTTCTTTCCTTGTTCTTCTTTTTTTTTTTTTTTAGAGACAGAGTCTCACTTTATTGCCCTCGGTAGAGTGCCATGGCTTCACACAGCTCACAGCAACCCAAACTCTTGGGTTTAAGCAATTCTCTTTCCTTAGCCTCCCAAGTAGCTGGGACTACAGGCACATGCCATAACACCCAGCTACTTTTTTTGCTGTTTTTGTTGTTGCAGTTGTCACTATTGTTTAGTAGGCCGGGGCTGGGTTCAAACCCACCAGCCCCAGTGCATATGGCTCACACCCTAACCATTGAGCAATGGGTGCAGAGCTCAATATTTTCTTGAATTTATCCAAATTCTCATTTGATGCACATCATTCCAAAGTTGATTTTTAGGTGGCCAGATGATAAATCCACATGTTTACAACAGTTTTTGATAAATTATATTTTCTTCCTACTTCAATATTTTTTTCTTCTAACTCTCTTCACTGCAACCTCCATATCCTTGGCTGCTGAAGTTTACTTCTTCAATAGGCTTTGTATTGCTTTTTGTCTTCTGTAAATAAAATATGCACCCCATGAGGACAAAGAGTTATGTCTGTTCTATTTATTTTTGTATCCTCAGCATTTAGAACATTTTGCGATACTTAATACATGCCCAAGAAATATTTTTGACATAATGAATGAAAGTAGTGAATGGTTCGGCTTCAGGATAATGTTATTTTGAGAAGGAAACATGTGATAGCATGTTGTCTCATGCATACTTCTGTTCTTGTTACAACTGCTTTTTATTTTGTTTTTTAGGTATCCTTCTATGTTTGTTTTATATTATTTAAAAGGATTTTCCCAGAGATTAGTAAGAAAATATATATAAAATAAAATATTGTCATGTGGTTTTGATGTTTCCTAAACTACATATATTCACCATGGAGTGAATGGCATATAAACTAAATGCATGATTAAATAGCAAAGTACACGCACTGCAGGGTGACACTCACTATGCCCTGGCCTGTACAGAGCATTTGCCTAATGTCAGAACAAACAGGAAGATTTAATAACTACATTTTCTCAAAAGTGTCATCATCATCTCTTGTCATACTTAAAACAGGGACAATTTTTTTCACATAGTTAATTTCTAAATGCTTTCAAAAGCAAAACAAAACAAGTCAAAGGTATCTTCTTAATATTAGAGTGAAGTTTAAAAGGATAAATGTTGGTATGCCTATATCTATTTTTAGTTAGATGTACAAGCTAGATATAAACCTTTTCTTGACTGTGTAAATTCTTCCAATTGATTTGGCTTCACAATCTAGAGAGGTCTGCTGTCATATTTTGTGAGAATCCTGTAGATTTGAACTAAATTTAATATGTCTGATGATTATTGATTTGATAAAACAAGATGAATATGGTTATACATTTCACTTACTTTTGTTATTTTCTTAAATTATTGATTTTATCAAATATTAGTCTTTTCATGGCCCTAAAAATGAAACAAAATTCAAATTTTAGTATAAGCAGCACATTTTCTTCTTGCTATTAGATGTCCACAATTTTTCTTTTTTCTTTTTCCCATATGCTATATAATAGCTAAGTATACTTTGTTGGACCACAAATCAAAAAATAGACTTAAGAGTGTCACTTGGATTTGCTTAGCATGTTAGAATACATATCAATTCTTAAGTTTGAAAAAGGTAGCAAAATAACTGGTAAGAATGAAAATATCATTTAAAAAAATTCATCCTTAATGAAACTTAGGAACAAGGAAGTTCAAGATGTAATTTTACTATTGTAGGTTAGCTGCAATTACATTTTAGACAGGGTTAAACTCCTGCAAAATTCTAGTTCAAATTGGGGGCAGTATATTATTTCAAAGTTTGTTGCCTGCAGTTACTTCTAGACTTCTAGAGACCAAAGATCAGCTTGACATAAGGTTATAGTTGACTAAGCATAACAATGAGCTTGAGTATAAGTGAAATGCCCTTATGGTTACAAGCAAGAATGACCCACCTTTTCTGACATTTACTGCCTTCTATGGTTTTGCAAGCCTTTCTTCTCTGCTGGGTTTCTTTGCAGCAGATTCAGAGTAAAATTTCCCAAGTGATTATTTCTTTTTTGAACTGATACTATAAAAGAGCAACTTTTTTTTTTTTTTTTTTTTTTTTTTTTTTTTTAAGTGCTGTGAGTTTTTAACACACAGGCAATGCTGAAAACATAAATGTCTCTGCAGAAGTCATCTTCTCATGCCCTTTATTGGTATATACCAGCATCCCAGGAAATGTAAATAATAGAAGGGCAGTAAAGATTTTAGACATTCTCAAAGTAAAAATGCACCCTGCTAGCAACTTGTTTTCTGTTATTGAAGAATAAGACTAAGTGGAGAAAAGGCATGCAGAGACACAGGCAGTCTTAAAATTTAACATAGAATAAAACAGAATAGTCAGACAAGATGATAAAATATTAACTGACATACTAGAACTTAGAATTTATTTCTTAAATGACAGCTACTTCTTTTTGATAATTTTTATTTTAATGGCAGATAACTAAATGGAATTTCTTCTTAACACCAAGAGGTTACTACACACGTAGATGTATTTTCATAGATGTTCCAATGTCCATAATATGAATTATAAATATCTTGCATAAAATTAATTTTGTGTGTGGTATATGATTGGAAATGATAAGAAATATTGGGTTTAAATTAACTTATATATCATTTTTCATATTATTTATTTTTTATAAATTTTTAGGAGGAAACCCATATCATTATTGATCTAAATTTAAATACATTAATAGAATCAAACATTTAGATAAGTAATGATACAGGGTTCCCCGGTTCAGAGCTTCACAGGGACCCCCTCATCCTCCCATTTTCTAGGCCTGAGCAAAAAAGGACTTTCCAGAGTGCATTCTCTGGACTGAAGCAGGGTAAGAGAAAAGCAGGCTGATTGGTAACTCACGTGGGCAGTCTCCCCTGGAGTGGAAAACATGTACCTTGCTGCCTCCCCTGGGATCAGGACCAGAAGGGCCACATTCAGGCACTAATTATTTTCTCACTGCTGCTCCCGCCCCCGCCCCTGGCCCAATGTGACATATTTAGGACATGCCTTCCCCAGGTTCCCTGCTCACAGGCAGTATATGAACCCTTCCCTAGACTACAGGCCCACCGTGGCTCCCCAGTTCGTTCCCCATGCGCTCTACTGCCCAAGGTTCTGCTGCCCTTGTTTCCCTAACCTATTTCCTTCCTTGTCAATAAATTCTGTCCTTCCACTTATCCACATGATCTGTGGTTCCATTCTTCAAATCCTAAGATCAAAAAAAATTCTGGCAACAGTAAGACAAAAGTCCACTCCCTTTACTCTTCTTTACAGTTGGAATTGTTGCCCAGAAGCAATCACATTTAATTATGTATTTCTGCCCTTCATACTTTTAGTTGTCACCTCATCTCTAAATAGTAGGCAAATTCTAATTTTTCATTTATCAGAGCTCAAGAGCATTAATTTCTTTTCGTAACACCTCTAATTATGATGACACTATTTTTGCAATGATTATTTCAGGAATGTGAGACCACATAACACAAGTTCCATTATTTGCACTATCAATCATAAGAAAATATATTTTCCACATTTTGTAGAATAAAAATGAAAATACTGCTAGCCTTCCTTCCATCTCTTTCCCCTTCCCTGTTTCTATCTCTAGGAAAATAAAGAAAAAAAAGAACTTTTATATTCTCAATAGGGACTTATTTACATCTATTAATGATGATAATTGAGTATTTTGTGATTCATCTTTAAAACTAAAAATGTTATAAACCTATGAAAATTAAAAAAAATTATGATGCAAATATTTAATGTGCCCAGTGGTTTCTTAAGATAATGTTTTATTACCCAGGGGTCTAATCCAAGCCAGTTATTCACTCAAAGCAAGATTTTCCTAGCATCAATTTTAAATTGATTCTTTTTTTTTTTACATTCCTTTAATTCAAATTTATGCTATGATTTCATTTGTTTATATTTGAACCATAACTTTCTTTGTAACTTTTTCTTCTTCATCCCTCCAGCAACTTTTCTTCACTGGGGAATTCAAGCCATTAACATTTATTGAGATAATTGATAAGTGTGGTAGTATTCTATTCATCTTATTTTGTGAGAGTCCATTGCTTAATTTTATCTTTTGCATCAGTGTGGAAGTTAGATTCTGTTCTTTAATTGCTGAGATCTTATTTTGCTGTTGATTTATTGTGATGGTCAGTGTGTAGAACAGGTTGAAGTATTTCCCATAGAGCTGGTCTTGTGGTGAATTTCCTCAATGTTTGTATTTTAGTAAATGATTTGATTTCTCCATCAATTTTAAAGCTTAGCTTAGCAGGATATAGAATTCTGGGTTGGAAGTTGTTCTGTTTAAGTAAATTAAAGATGGATTACCATTGTCTTCTTGCTTAGAAAATTTCATTAGAGAAATCTGCAGTCACCCTGATGGATTTGCCCCTGTAGGTCAACTGGTGCTTACTCCTGGCAGCCAGAAGAATCTTTTCTTTTGTCTTGACTTTAGACAGGGTCATCACAATGTGTCTTGGAGAAGCTTAGTTAGAGTTGAGGCGACCTGGGGTCCAATATCCCTCTGAAAGGAGTGTGTCAGAATCTTTGGTGATATTTGGGAAATTTTCATTTATAATATTCTCTAGTATGGCTTCCATGCCCCTGGGGCATTCTTCTTCCCCTTCTGGGAGATCTCTAACTTGTATGTTTGAACGCTTCATAAAGTCCCATAATTCAGTCAGTGAACCTTCTACTTACTCTCTCTTCTTTTCTGCCTCTTTAACTATCTGAGTTATCTCAAGAGCTTTGTCCTCTACCTCTGTGATTCTTTCTTCTGCGTGATCTAATCTGTTGTTGGTACTTTCTATTGCATCTTTAAGTTTCCTAATTGACTGCTTCAGTTCCTTCAGCTCTACTATATCCTTTTTATATTCTTCATATCATTCATCTCTTATTTGACTGTGTTTTTAGTTTTTTTGGGTTATTTTACACTTTATCAGCAGTTTCCTTCATTGTTACCATCATTTCATTCATTGGTATCATCATCTATATGTATCATCATTCATTTCTTTCTGTCATTACTAACATTTCTTTATAGGTGGAATCCTCTGCAGTAGCTACCTCATGGTCCCTTGGGGGGGGGGTGTTGCTCTGGACTGTTTTTTTATGTTTTCAGGAGTTTTCTGCTGATTCTTCCTCATGAGTGATTTATGTTATCTGTTTCCTAGCCCTAATTTTCCTTTCACTTCCTCTTGCTCTTTAATTTTCCTTTCACTTCCTCTGTGCCTCTTAACTAGGGTTTCGATGAGTCCTTTTGGTAGAGGAACAGAAGGATGAGAAAATTGAAAAGCAAGAAGGGGAAAAAAAAAAAGAAAAAAAAAGAAAGAAAGAAAGAAAAAAGAGAAAGGAGAGGGATTAGGTAAAAGATAATATTGACAAAAAGAAGAAAGGCACAGAAAAAGGGAGACAGGTGCAATATAGGTGTACAGAAGGGTACTTTGACCCAACCTTAAAAAAAACCCAACCTCTGGGAGTGCCAGTTTAGGTGGTTCCCTTGAGTCAGCAGCTCTTTGCTAGCCTGTTTGGACACAGTACCCCACCTTCACCAAGTAGAGAGGAAAGACAAAAATGCTATAAATCAAACCAAAACAAGCAAACAGAAGACTTTACAGGATAGAATTCAGGCAAAAAACAAATAATAGGGGTAGAAACACTGGCAAAAATGAAGTCCTAATTTTTGAAAAAGGTAACAATGGAAAATTATATTTAAACTAGAATAGTAAAAAAAGAAAAGAAAAATCTATAGGGAAAGTGTTGAAATTTAAAAAAAAACTATATATATATGTATATATATATATATTGCTGGATATTGTCTTGGCAACAGGTATTCTGGGCTATGAGATGTTAATCACAATGCTGTTATGGTTATATAAAATGGAGATCCGTGGCCTCTGCTGATTTCTCAAACCCCGCAGGGTGGAGATCCTAAATCTCTCCTCACATGCTTAAAAGCCACTTTAAACTGCTAACCTTGACTAAGCAGAAGCTTTCCCAGGAAAGCACTTGTAGCTAGGATCACTCCTGAAGTGGCTATCCACTTACCCAGTGAGTCAAAACTGGTCTCATTCTATGCCCCTGAAAGCCAGGGCTGTAAAGTGTCTCAGTCCCTGCCTTTAGGCTGCTCAGTCACTAGGTTACTCGCTTCTGCCTGAAACTTGCTTTGCAAACCTGAAGGTGAACCCTGCCAGGGCGGTTTTCCCACAATGGCTCTCTGCGAGACCCACAACCAAACACTATTAGCTTCGTCTGGCTCAGAGGCTCAGTCTGGGGCCCTAGACAACAAATAAAGTCCTCTGCATTCTTGCCTAAGTTTTCCCAAGGTAGTTCAACTGAGTGCCAAGTCCTAAAGACTAAAACAGCTCACAGGTAAGGCCTTTCCAGTTTGCAATCTCACTGACGCTATATTTACAGCTGCCGGCAGCATTAGACCGAATGAACATACACAAACACTGGCCAGTTCTCCACTGCTTTTGTTCTCCTCATGGTTCCAAAAATCTCACGCTGACTCCTTGTGTCCCCAAAGGAATGTTTCTGGGCAGATCCCACCAGCCAGAGATGCCTGGAGTCTTCTCTCCCCAAACTCACTGTGCCTACTTGCAAGGAAGCTGTTACTTGGCCTCCATCTTCAGAGCTGCCTTAATTTTATTGCAATAATTAAGCACAATTTTTGAGTCAAGGACCTTGGTTTTTGATATTGCTATTTAGTTTTTGGATTTGGCGTTAAATATCTGGCTACAAGGCAACCTATGATACAATTATTCAATTTATCCCTCACTTCCAACTCTACTTGTTTCTTTTCCTCCCTAGAACACATGTGTTTTCTCAGAACATATGATTTAGACTTGTTCTGAGATATGTACTCCACCTGGAGATCAGGCCTTTACGTCACTTTTTCACACTTTGCTTCTACAATAATTATTTTGGAGTAGGGGACATAGGAGGAGAATAAATAATTGTTATTTCTTCTATTTGTCTTACTGAACCAAAGATTTATTTTCCTATAGCTTGCTTTAAATACAGATAGAGAATAACATTTAGATTTTTCTCCTTACTAAAAAAAAAAAATCAAATGCTTATAAGTTATAAAATTTAATCTCTATAAAAGCTATACTTTGGGAATTTTTTTAATATCTACTACCCTCCCTTTTATACTAATCCCACATAGTTCTTACTATTAACTATTTGTATTAGTTTCTCATTAGTCCTTATAGTGTTTCTTATTGCAAAAATAAACAAATATTTATTATACTCAAATACAAACATCTGTATCCTTGGTTGTGTCTCTTTAATTTTATTTTACTGAAACATCTTTGAAATCATTTTCTGTCAGATTTTAGGTTTTACTTGATTTCATTTTATATGTTAAAGCTTCAGTATTCTATTGTATAGATATACTATATTTTATTCAACCTTGCCCTTATTAGCGGGTATTTGGGTTATTTACAATATTTTTCTGCTATAAAATAAAGTGGTAGTGGAAGGGGTGTAACTTCAGAATAGATTACTAGAAGTAATATTGCTGGATGAAATTTTAAATGGTTTCATAGAGAAAAATAATCTTGTCAGATATCAAATTTATCTCTGCAAAATTTGTATGATCTTTTAACTCTTAAATATGGTGTGTTGTCCAACTATTGGATTTGCGTCAATCTAATAAACAGGCAATGGTGTGTCAATTTAAATGTCACAAATGGTACTGGTCTTGGTGGTTCACACCTGCAATCCTAGCACTCTGGGAGGCTAAGGCTGGTGGATCGCCAGGAGTTTAATACCAACGTAAACAAAAGCAAGAGACTTTCTCTACTAAAATAGAAAAACCAGCCAGACATTGTGGTGGGTACCTGTAGTCCCAACTACTCAGGAATCTGAGATAAGGGGATAACTTTAGCCCAAGACTTTGAGGTTGCTGTAAGCTATGGTGCCAGGGCACTCCACCCAGGGCAGAGAGTGAGATTCTGTCCAAAAAAAAAAAAGTCATATGAGTGAGGCTGGAGTATTCGTATTTTAAGATTCATAAGAGTAACAATAAAATGATAAAGCATACATAAAGCAAATTATTAAAATCATACATAAAGGAAATTATTAAAATTAAAGGTGATAAAAAGTTTTTATGTATATCATTAAATGACAAAATATTTAGAGTAGCAAATGATTCTTAGCCTTTTTCTTGAATATTTTTTAAGAAGGTAATGATTACTACAGTTTCTTCCTTAGTAATATGCAGCAGATACAAGCAGAAAGAAAATTAGCGTTTTTCACTAAATATTATTTATTTAATCTATGAAAATATCTATAAATTTTTAAAATACAATTTAAAAATATTTATGACTGTATTAAACACCTATGCACACAGTTAGTTGCATTTATTCACAAACTTTTACCTATGTATAAATAAGCCTTATGGACAATCAACCTGTTTCCTTTTGTTATCTCAGGGCCTATCTAAATATGCCAAAAAAATGATAGGCAGCATTCAATAAGTATACTTCAATTTATGAATTGGTAAACATTTAATTGATGTAATTAGTATCATTAAAATGTTAAATTTATCATTAAATAATTTCAACTCCTCTTACCAAGGGTGAACCACCAAGGACTGGAAAGCATATGCTTTCACGTATATATAAATTTGTGAAAAATAATTTTAGTGAATATGTATTAAATATAAATATATATCATTTATTAAACAAATGTTTGGCTAGCTTCTATGATATGATTATGTGTGAGAATCTGGACATATATAATGAAGAAAACAGATATGATCTATGCCTTCCGTACCACAAATAGGTAAACAAAAGACTAATTACAAAAGAAAATCTATTTGTAATAAAGGAAATTAATATTGTAAATTAAAAGAAATAAAAATGCAGATGGTATCAATTAGGGAAACCATAAAGGCTATTGAAATTTGAAATGGTTTGTTACAAAAGAATATTTAACTTACTCAGACATTATCTAAGAAGTCTACCAAAATTACTAAATCTCTTTTGAGCTTGCTTATGTAAAAAATAAAGTTAACAAACACATACAAGTCTAGGAGTGAAAACACAACATAGTTGAAATGCAGAAAGTTTAGAATTGCTTATTATGGCTTACTACCAATTTTAAAAACTAGATACAGTAATCTTCTAGCAAAACATAATTTGCCAAAAAATATAAGTCTTGAAAAAAATAAGTCTTGAAAGTAACAGAGGTTTTAAAAAAAAATGATTAAGAGTTTTGTTAAAACTGATACTGGAAGAGATTTTTTTTCTAATTTACACTTAATTATATAAAACAGATAGTCTCAAAGTTATTTAAACTTTTCCTGATTATAGAAAGAATTGAAGCTTCCTTTATTCGTGTTTTCAAGTCAGTGAAAAAGAAAAAATTACAGTTTAATTTCATTAATAAATATCAACACAAGAATATAAAAATGATCCTTTATGAATGACACCTTAGGAATTAAAGATGATTTCATATCTGGAAACAACAAAATTTGTTATAGTATGTCAAATGACATACATACATATAGTCATAAAAACATGTCACAATTCTCAGTAAAATCAACCATTACAAAGTTAATAATTCATAATTAATAGGAAAAAGCTAAAAACCATAGTGGTACTGAGATAGAAAAGCTAAATTAAAAAGTGAAAAAAATGTATAAAACATCTAGGAAAATAGAATAATGATTACCCAGGGTTAGGGGTGGGAGATTGGGGAGATGATGATTAAAGGGTAGAATTTTCATTTAATAGGAGGGATAAGAGAGTCCTTGTATGACATGTGGATAACTATAACATAGTTAATAGCAATGCATTGTTTCTTCAAAAATGCTAAGGAGTGGATGTAAAGGGTTTTCCCCACAAAAATAATAGAGATGTGAGATAATGAATACAGTATTTTAGCTAGATTTCGTCTTTGTCACAATCTCTCTCTCTCTCTATCTATACACACACACACACACACACACACACACACACATATATATATATATACTTTAAAGCATCATGTTGTAGATAATACAATTTTATCTGTCAATTTAGACATGTAAAATAATAAATTTTAAAAAATTGTGAAGTAAATTCAACAAGAAAATCACAGAAACAATATTAAGAATACATTTAAGTATCATTGAAGTAATTACAGAAGAATATCTAAATAAATAAAAGATATAACCTGCTCTGGTAAGTGGAAATTTGAAACATACAATTGCCAAAATTTCCAAACATATGCTGTTGTGTATATTTGTTTATGTGTATTCAGCACTATTGTATTTACAACAAATCTACAGCAATGTAGATTTGTCTTGTTTCGTTTGTTTTTAATGGTGTTTTGACCTAGATTTGAGGCTCTGGCTGGAAACCTGCAAATTCCTTTTCTCAGCAGCTGATTAAATGCAGACTCCAACAGTCTCCCTTAGGGCTCTCGTACCCGGTGTCACTATTCCCTAGTCCTAACCGCCCCAGGGCCAGGTACCTAACAACTAGACTAGAGAAAACTCTTATGCCTAGAAGCATAATTATTCAAATTAGCCAATTCATAGGGATCTCTTGAAATACTAGCTAATCCCACAGGGCTTGCCACACTTAAGATGCCTGCTATTCAGCCCTCTGTGCCCAGTGGCAGTTTTGTCTTTTGGAGTTGTCAATAGCAAAGAGTTGTAGCATTCATGTATGCTGGTGTCTCTGTGTTGTGTTGGGTCACTAAAGGAAACCTTAAATATCTGGTAATGGGAATAGGATAGTTTGGCCGTGATCACCTACTCTTGCGCAAATGGTGGGGAGACAGCTCTAGGTTTACCGGCTGGTTCCTGAGTGCCAGGAGGGCTGCTGGGGACACCTCGGCTGCCTGCTGGTGAGTTTGCTCTTCAGCCTTGCCATTTGCTGCTGCGTCAGCCCTGATGGCCACATCTTTCCTTCACCAAATATCCTTGGCTTTGGAATATTCAAAATGAGCAATGAGCATTGGCTAAACTCTAAGGGACTGATAACTAAAGGCAGACAAGGGGGCTAACTGAGCTGTCCCAAGAAGAGGCTGCTAGAGCTCTCCAGCTGCAACTTCTTGATCCTTTGGAGGTATAGTGGACAACCTTGTGATGGGAGGCAGGTGCTTACCAGGCAGGCCACAGAAGGTCGAGCACTTTCCCATAGTTCTTGCATTATCAAATGGAGACAAAAAATTGTGGCTTTAGGCTGCTAGAAGCTGAAATGATGGGAATGAGTGGATGTTGGGAAAGCCTCCTTATGGACAAACGTGAACCAGTGCCAGAAAGTGACATCAATCTCCAACCTCTGGGCTGTGGGTCCAACTGCCTCTTTTTGCGTCTTTCTGAAGTCCATAGTCTATACACAGCATTATAGAAGAAAATGCCCATAGTAGTCCTGTGCCAGAGAAAATAAGTTAATTCTGATCCAACTTAAACACCCATTGCAGAGACGTCTGTCATCCTGACAGTACCGATTTCTCACTATCTAGAAAAGAAACATACAAATATGATCAGGGTGAATAGAAGCACACCTCTGCCCCTCCTCCAACAAAATATACTTGATGAACAGACAAAAAAAGTTTAAAAACACTTAGGCCTTTTGTTACTATAGGGGCCTGTGGTAAATGTATCTTGCTCTACAGACCTGTATCTTGCTCTTATTCTCTAAATCTTCCTCTTTCTCCTTTCTATTCCTCAATAAGCTTCATTTTATGCCTGCCCTGAAATAAATAAATAAATAAATAGATAAATAAATAAATAACTTAGATATAGATGAAGAAATAAAATAGTGTGCATGTATATTATATTTATATATTATTACTATTAAATTGAAGCACAAGTTCATCATTTGTCCCAATTAGAAATCCAAAACTTGCTAAAATAATTTATATACAAAAAAGATAAAAAATGTGCAATTGGCTTTTGTGCTATAAGTCCTAAATTAACTTTAATACTTGCTCAAATGCAACAATTGGCAAAGCTTCAGGTACATAATCAATACTGGAGTTCAAATTGCAGTTATACTTTGTAATCCCAGTAAATTAAACACTATACTCCCTAAAATATTAGGACAATAACTTAACATAAAATGAAGAAATATAGGTAAGCCTTACTTTAACTGTAGTCTGCCTAAATTTCCCCTGGTATCCATTGCCCAAAATATCCCATAGTGGGCATAAGAGCTAGGACACAATGAATAATAAATTAAATTAAATTAAGTGTTAGACACTTATAAATGTTCTTGATAAAATGACACCCCATAAATCCCCAGGTAAAATGGTTAATTTACCCCAATATAAATTAAAACAAAGCTTTCAAAAATCAAAACTTATTATTTAAGACCCAATTAATAAATGGTGTGACTATCCCCACTGCTTCTCTACTTGCCAGCCCAATGCTTGCTTAAACCTAAAAATGAAATAAATTGTGAAAGGGAGCCTCTTGGTAGTCTACTACAAACTTAATGCTGTGGTCCCATCCATTAAGTGCCTATAACCAATGCCCAATATTATTAAAATTACTAAGTAATCTAATCACCCACTAATATTAAATATATTGTTTTATACATTTGGCTAATACATTTTGCTTAGTCCTTTCTTTGATACCTTCTCAACCACTGTTTGCGTTCATCTCTGAAAAGAGGCAATTCACCTTTATCAGACTACCCATAGAGTAGACCTTCCTTTCTCTTCTTTATTTCATGGATGATTCACTGACTCACATCTTACATCGACTTTTTAAAACCCTCCATTGCTCTTTCTTGTATTTCAAGTGCGGTACAACTCTTTGCCTTAACTCCATGCAAATAAATAGTCATTATATATGCGGCATTTTAATAATTTGCCCTTCATCTTAATTTTTTTAAGTTTATCCCTGTCCCATAAAGTGTGGAGGCCATCCCCAGGACATGTACTCTCTTGAGATCCATTAACCATAAGTTGTCCCATTGTTCTGACACCCCATGTCATATGTCAAGTTTATTTTTTTTATTGTTAAATCATAGCTGTGTACATTAGTGCAATCAAGGGGTACAATGTGCTGGTTTCATGTACAATCTGAAATATTCTCATCAAACTGTTCAATGTAGCCGTCATGGCATTTTCTTAGTTATTGTATGTAGACATTTCTATTCTGCATTCAGTATGTTTCACCTGTTCCCATTCTAAGATGCACCATAGGTGTGGCCCCACCCCTTATCCTCCCTCCACCAAAACCTCCCCCCTCCCTTACCCTCCCTTGGCCCTTGCCCATATTCTTGGGCTATAGTTGGGTCATAGCCTTCATATGAAAGCTATAAATTAGCTTCATAGTAGAGCTGAGTAAATTGGATACTTTTTCTTCCATTCTTGAGATACTTTGCTAAGAAGAATATGTTCCAGCTCCATCCATGTAAGCATGAAAGAGGTAAAATCTCCATCTTTCTTTAAGGCTGCATAATATTCCATGGTATACATGTACCAAAGTTTGCTAGTCCATTCGTGGGTTGATGGGCACTTGGGCTTCTTCCATGACTTAGCAATTATGAATTGGCCTGCAATAAACATTCTGGTACAGATGTCTTTGTTATATTGTGACTTTTGCTCTTCTGGGTATAAACCTAGTAAAGGAATTATAGGATTGAATGGCAGGTCTATTTTTAGGTCTCTAAGTATTCTCCAAACATCCTTCCAGAAAGAACGTATTAGTGTGCATTCCCACCAGCAGTGTAGAAGTGTGCCCTTTTCTCCGCATGCACGACAACATTTCTGGTTTTGGGATTTTGTTATGTTTGTGTACTCTTACTGGGGTTAGGTGATATCTCAAAGTAGTTTTGATTTGCATTTCTCTGATGATTAAGGATGATGAGCTTTTTTTCATGTGTTTATAGACTTTGCATCTGTCTTCTTTAGAGAAATTTCTCTTTAAGTCCCTTGCCCACCCTGAAATGGGGTCATGTGTTCTTTTCTTGCTAATAAATTTGAGTTCTCTGTGGATTCTGGTTATTAGACCTTTATCAGAGGTATAACTTGCAAATATTTTCTCCCATTCTGAGGGCTGTCTACTTGCTTTACTTACTCTGTTCTTGGCTGTGCAGAAGCTTTTTAGTTTGATCAGGTCCCAGTAGTATATTTTTGATACTGCTTCAATAGCCTGGGGAGTCCTCCTCATAACATATTCACCCAGGCCGATTCCTTCAAGAGTTTTCCCTGCACTTTCTTCAAGTATTTTTATAGTTTCATGTCTTAAGTTTAAATCTTTTATCCAGTGAGAGTCTATCTTAGTTAATGGTGAGAGGTGTGGGTCCAGTTTCAATCTTCTGCAGGTTGCCAAACAGTTTACCCAGCACCATTTGTTAAATAGGGAATCTTTTCCCCACTGACTGTTTTTAATTGGCTTGTCAAAGATCAAATAGTGGTAAGTAGATGGATCCATCTCTTGGTTCTCTATTCTGTTCCAGACATCTACTTCTCTGCTTTTGTGCCAGTACCATGCTGTTTTGATCACTATTGATTTATAGTACAGTTTCAGGTCTGGTATTGTGATTCCTCCTGCTTTGTTTTTATTGCTGAGTAATGTTTTGGCTATTCGAGGTTTTTTCTGATTCCATATAAAACGAAGTATTATTTTTCAAGATCTTTAAAGTATGACAATGGAGCTTTAATAGGTATTGCATTAAAATTATATATTGC